>WNWK01006296.1:0-107642 GCA_009830355.1 Cherax destructor
ATAAGAACATAAGAACATAAGAAAGGAGGAACACTGCAGCAGGCCTGTTGGCCCATACTAGGCAAGTCCTTCACAATCCGTCCCACTAACAGAATATTTGCTCAACCCAATTTTCAATGCTACCCAAGAAATAAGCTTTGACAATTCTACCCACTCATGGCGAGTCCCACTCAAATCCAACCCCTCTCACTCATGAATTTATCCAACCTAAATTTGAAACTTCCCAAGGTCCTAGCTTCAATAACCCTACTAGGCAGACTGTTCCACTCATCATAAGAACATAAGAACATAAGAAAGGAGGAACACTGCAGCAGGCCTGTTGGCCCATACTAGGCAGGTCCTTCACAATCCGTCCCACTAACAGAATATTTGCTCAACCCAATTTTCAATGCTACCCAAGAAATAAGCTTTGACAATTCTACCCACTCATGCGGAGTCCCACTCAAATCCAACCCTCTCACTCATGAATTTATCCAACCTAAATTTGAAACTACCCAAGGTCCTAGCTTCAATAACCCTACTAGGCAGACTGTTCCACTCATCAACTACCCTATTTCCAAACCAATACTTTCCTATATCCTTTCTAAATCTAAACTTATCTAACTTGAATCCATTATTGCGGGTTCTCTTGGAGAGATATCCTCAAGACCTTATTTATATCCCCTTTGTTAATACCCATTTTCCACTTGTATACCTCGATCATGTCTCCCTCATTCTACGTCTTACAAGTGAATGTAATTTTAGGGTCTTCAATCTTTCTTCGTAAGGAAGATTTCTAATGCTATGTATTAATTTAGTCATTCTACGCTGAATGTTTTCTAACGAATTTATGTCCATTCTGTAATATGGAGACCAGAACTGAGCTGCGTAATCTAGGTGAGGCCTTACTAATGATGTATAAAGCTGTAATATAACCTCTGGACTTCTGTTGCTAACACTTCTTGATATAAATCCCAGTAATCTATTTGCCTTATTACGTACGCTTAGGCATTGCTGTCTTGGTTTAAGGTTGCTGCTTACCATCACCCCCAAGTCCTTCTCGCAATCTGTATGGCTAAGTTCTACGTTATTTAACTTATAAGTGCTTGGGTTATGGACACTCCCGAGCTTCAGAACCTTGCATTTATCTACATTGAACTGCATCTGCCACTTTTCTGACCACGAATTAAGTTTGTCTAAATCTTCCTGAAGTTCTATGACATCTATGTTTGAATCAATTATCCTACCTATCTTCGTGTCGTCGGCGAATTTGCTCATATCACTAGTAATTCCCTCATCAAGGTCATTGATATATATTATAAATAACAATGGGCCTAAGACTGATCCCTGTGGAACACCACTTGTTACAAGTCCCCATTCGGATTTAACCCCATTTATGCACACTCTCTGCTTCCTATTGGTGAGCCATGACTCGATCCATGACAGCACTTTTCCCCCAATGCCATGAGCTGCCACTTTCTTTAACAGTCTCTGGTGCGGTACTCTATCAAAAGCCTTACTAAAGTCTAAATAAACAATATCGAATTCTTTATCGTGATCAACAGCCTCAAAAGCTTTACTGAAGAAGGTTAATAAATTAGATAGGCAGGAACGGCCCTCGTGAATCCATGCTGGGTATCATTAATCAAATTATGGTTATCTAGATGGCTTCTAATAATATCAGCTATAATTGACTCTAGTAATTTGCCTACAATTGAGGTCAGGCTTATTGGGCGGTAGTTTGACGGTAGTGACTTGTCCCCTGCTTTAAAAATAGGAATTACATTAGCCATCTTCCACATATCAGACACTACACCTGTTTGAAGAGATAAATTAAAAATGTTAGATATTGGTTCACAGAGTTCCATTTTGCATTCCTTAAGAACCCTTGCAAAAGCTCATCAGGACCCGGCGATTTATTTTGTTTCAGTCGGTCCAGCTGTTTCATAATCATTTCGCTAGTGACTGTGATATTACATAATTTATCTTCTTCTGGGCCTCTGTAAAAATTAATTACTGGGATATTATTAATGTCTTCCTGTGTGAAAACCGAGAGAAAATAATTATTAAAAATAGAGCACATATCATTCTCCTTGTCAGTAAGATGCCCAAAGTTATTTTTAAGGGACCTATCTTATCCCTAACTTTTGTTCTATAAACCTGGAAAAACTTTTGGGTTAGTTTTTGAATCCCTAGCAACTTTAATTTCATAGTCCCGTTTAGCTTTTCTTATTCCCTTTTAACGTCCCTCTTAATGTCAGTATACTGATTTATAAGATGACCCTCACCTCTTTTTATGCGCCTATAAATTCCTTTCTTCTGCCCTAAAAGATATTTGAGCCTATTATTCATCCATTTTGGGTCATTTCTACTTGATCTAATTTCTTTATATGGGATAAATGTTCTTTGGGCAGCCTGTATAGTGTTAAGAAAACTGTCATATTGATACCTCTCTTCTTCACCCCAGTCCACAGTTGATAAGTGTTCTCTAAGTCCATTATAATCTGCTAAGCGAAAATCTGGGACCATTACTGAATTATCCCTACTATCATACATCCATTCAATGCTAAAGGTAATTGACTTGTGGTCGCTTGAGCCGAGTTCCTCTGTAATTTCTAAATTATTAACAAGGGTTTCTTGCTTGCCAGAACCAAGTCAAGTAGGTTATTTCCCTTGTAGGTTCTGTTACAAACTGCTTCAAAAAGCAATCCTGAACTACTTCTAAAAAGTCGTTAGATTCTAAATTCCCTGTCATGAAATTCCAATCAATCTGACTAAAGTTAAAGTCCCCTAGAATTACTACGTTATCGTGTCTTGTGGCCTTAACAATTTCCTCCCAAAGTAGTCTCCCTTGTTCCCTATCTAAGTTTGGAGGACGGTAAATCACGCCTAAAATTTTTCACACCCTCTGAAAATTCTATCCAGACAGACTCTGTATGTGTTAATTCAGACTTTATACCCGTTTTTATGCAACAATTTAAATGATCACGGACATAGAGTGCCACCCCACCCCTTTCCCGATACTTCTGTCTACTTGGAACAATTTAAAACCCTGAATGTGACATTCGGCAGGCAAGTCCCGATTTTTCATATTAAACCATGTCTCAGTTATTGCAAAAACATCAATATTACCCGTACTTGCAACTAATCTCAACTCGTCCATCTTATTCCTAGCACTACGACTATTGGTGTAATATATATTTAGAGACCCTCCTTTCTCTTTACCCTTCCTGCTCATCTCTGTTATTCCACTATACCTATTACTGTCCTTGTCATCTAGTGTCACTAGCTTTCCACTATCCACCTTATTCTGCCTATTACTAGTTCTCCTACAACTTATAATATTACTACACTGGGACTTCTCTGTTTCCCCCCCAAAACCCATACCACTAACTATTTCTAGTTTAAAGCCCTAACAGCTCCCTCCACTGCAGTTGCCAGTGCCCCCACCTCAGACCTGGATAAGTGAACCCCATCCCTGGCATACATGTCATTTCTGCCATAGAAGAGGTCCCAGTTATCAATGAATGTTACTGAATTTTCCTTACAGTATTTGTCCAGCCAGCAATTGACACCAATTGCCCTGGACAGCCATTCATTTCCAACTCCTCTCCTTGGCAAAATACCACATATGACAGGGTTCCCACCCTTCTTCCTAATTATGTCTATTGCTGACCTAAACCTGCTAGTCAGGTCCTCACTCCTACGTCTGCCAACATCGTTGCCTCCAGCACTGAGACAGATAATAGGATTGCTCCCATTACCTCTCATGATGTCGTCCAGACGGCTAACAATATCCTCCATCCCAGCCCCAGGAAAGCAAACCCTCTGTCTCCTACTCCTATCAATCAAACAGAAAGCCCTATCCATGTACCTAACCTGACTGTCCCCAACAACAACAATGTTTTTGTAATAATATTGGTAGAATTACCGACAATATGTTAAGTAAAAGGACACAAATGCAACTAATGTGACATTTTATTGTGGCAACGTTTCGCTCTCCAGGAGCTTTCTCAAGCCGTTACAAGCGTTACATGGACACAGTGGGCTATTATATACTCTCAAAGTGAGGTGAAATACTAGTGGTGGTCGAGGTAGTAGTGATAAGTAGTAGTAGTAGTAGTAGTAGTAATACAATAAGGTAGAACAATCAATATGCACATGAGTAAAAGGTGATAAAACAAATACTTGGGTAGTATAACAATAGGTTAGACAAATATTTTATGCTGGAGGTTGAAATATAGAAGGCCTGTAGGAGTGTTCCACATCTACGATGTGCTTGTGTTGAATTAGCAGGAGAGACTATGTGATGGTATGGTTAACTGTTTTCAGGAGGATTCTTGCTAAGACTTCAGAGATGGTGAAGCTGCCTTGTTTTGTTTAATTGTGTTAGAAACAGAGATAAGTGCTGATTCAAGGCATTTGCGTCTACGGAAATTAGTTTCTTGATTACTAGTCGGGCGTCTTTGAATTTCATGAGATGATTGTTGGAATTTCGGTGTTGTACGCAGGCGTTGTTCAGGTTATCGTTTCTGCATGCATTAATGTGTTCATTGATGCGTGTTTCGAGGTTTCTGCTGTTTCTCCTACATAGTTCTGTCGCAGCCTCCACAGGGTATAGTGTAGACCCCTGCGTTGACTGGTTCATGGTGCTTGGATTTAGTCCTGGTTAGATCTTAATAGAAGTACTGGAAGCAATGGCGACTCTAGTGTTAGCTTGTGCAAATACTTTAGAAATGTTGGATGCAACCTGGCTGTTGGGAAGAACTATAACTTTGTTTGGAGTGGTGTTGACGCGTGGAGAATTAATGATCTGAAGAGCTCTTTTCTTGCAATCTTTGATGAAAAAGGAGGGAAAATGTAAATCAGTGAAGGTTTGGTGAATGTATGTACATTCCTCGTCGGAGATTTTGTTGACCTTATTGAACTCTGTGTTAATTTCAACTGTTTTTCTTTCAATAACAGGCTCTACAAACAAACATACGGCATGGGAATGGGGTCCCCCATCAGTGCCGTCTTAGCTAACTTGTACATGGAACACCTAGAGGCTGAACACTTCGCCAACATCATACCCTCAAGCGTCACTTGGGTACGTTACGTAGACGACGTCCTCGTAATAACTCCCAAACGTTTTGATGTACGGAATCTTCAGGCTAGGCTCAACGCAGTTGAACCGGCGATCCAGTTTACACTAGAAGAAGAGTCCAATGACAAACTACCCTTTCTAGACGTCCTCATCCACAAAGTAGATAACAACCTAAAATTTCAAGTTTACCGGAAACCTACAAATAAAAATGATCTCACACACTTCTATTCCAGTCAAGATACTAAGACCAAAAGAGGCATCATCATCGGATTCTTCCTAAGAGCTTACCGAATTTGTAGTCCTGAGTTTCTTGACGAGGAATGTACATACATTCACCAAACCTTCACTGATTTACATTTTCCCTCCTTTTTCATCAAAGATTGCAAGAAAAGAGCTCTTCAGATCATTAATTCTCCACGCGTCAACACCACTCCAAACAAAGTTATAGTTCTTCCCAACAGCCAGGTTGCATCCAACATTTCTAAAGTATTTGCACAAGCTAACACTAGAGTCGCCATTGCTTCCAGTACTTCTATTAAGAATCTAACCAGGACTAAATCCAAGCACCATGAACCAGTCAACGCAGGGGTCTACACTATACCCTGTGGAGGCTGCGACAGAATTTATGTAGGAGAAACAGCAAGAAACCTCGAAACACGCATCAATGAACACATTAATGCATGCAGAAACGATAACCTGAACAACGCCTGCGTACAACACCGAAATTCCAACAATCATCTCATGAAATTCAAAGACGCCCGACTAGTAATCAAAGAAACTAATTTCCGTAGACGCAAATGCCTTGAATCAGCACTTATCTCTGTTTCTAACACAATTAAACAAAACAAAGGCAGCTTCACCATCTCTGAAGTCTTAGCAAGAATCCTCCTGAAAACAGTTAACCATACCATCACATAGTCTCTCCTGCTAATTCAACACAAGCACATCGTAGATGTGGAACACTCCTACAGGCCTTCTATATTTCAACCTCCAGCATAAAATATTTGTCTAACCTATTGTTATACTACCCAAGTATTTGTTTTATCACCTTTTACTCATGTGCATATTGATTGTTCTACCTTATTGTATTACTACTACTACTACTACTACTACTTATCACTACTACCTCGACCACCACTAGTATTTCACCTCACTTTGAGAGTATATAATAGCCCACTGTGTCCATGTAACGCTTGTAACGGCTTGAGAAAGCTCCTGGAGAGCGAAACGTTGCCACAATAAAATGTCACATTAGTTGCATTTGTGTCCTTTTACTTAACAATGTTTTTACCTTCCTTTGTGTCTTTCGTCGTGACGCTCCCAGAAGTCGACTCACATTCATCGGGTAGCACGGAGAATGGGTTCGATGTTTCCACAACATTCTCCTGGGTCTTCGTTGTTTCTACCTGGAAATAAATGGTATAAAATACCGACACAATGGAAAAATAAACACATAAGCAGTATAATGTGATCCTTTATTGACAACGTTTCGCCCACGCAGTGGGCTTTATCGAGTCACAGACAGATCTACCTGGAAAATAAGCAACATGGAGATATATATAGGGTACAGTCAGGTGGAGAATGCTGGGTCAGGTGGAGAAAGCTGCATGTGAGTCTTAAAAAGTAGTGTGATAGTTAAAAACATAGTGTGACTTAAAGGACCTGCAGTGTACCATTCTTGAGTTCTAGGTGGGATAGCGTTGAAGAAGTTTCTTGGCAATAGGTTCAGCTATGTTGTAGAAGCCGTTGTTCTGGTTGAAGTTGTTGGATATACAGATGAGTGATGATTCTAGGATTCTTCGGTATTGCGTGTTGTCTTCTCTGGCGATGAGTCTTGCGTTTCTGTAGTTGATTAAATGGTTGTGTAAATTTCGGTGTTGAACACAGGCATTTCTTGAGTCGTCAGATCTGCCTGCGTACTGGTGTTCTGAAATGCGTGTTTGTAGGTCTCTGGATGTTTCGCCAACGTATAATTTGCTGCAGCCATTACAAGGGATTGTGTATACCCCTGCCGTGGATTGAAGCTTTTCCTGTCTGTTACTGGTAATGTCCTTAATGGTGGTGGATGTGGAGGTGGATACTCGGAATAAGGTCTTAGAAAAATGTTGGAAACTTGTTTGGAAATGGAGTTGGTGGGAAGGACTATGTATCTCTTCTCAGCAGTGTCTTCTCTGGGTGTGTTGAAGATGTTTAATGCCCGTCGTCTGCAGTCTCTAATGAAGTGACGAGGATAGTGAAGTTTGGAAAAACTTGTTCAATGAGGGAGCATTCTTCTTCAAGGAACTCACTGCTGCAGATTCTGAGTGCGCGCAGGAAAAAGCCTATAATTACACCACGTTTAATTTTGGTGTCGTGGTGAGAGTAGAAGTGGAGAAGATCGTGTTGATTGGTAGGTTTTCGATAGACTTTAAAACGAAGTTCATGGTCAGCTTTGCAGAGAAGAACATCAAGGAAAGGAAGAGTATTGTCGACTTCTTCTTCTAGTGTAAACTGGATTGATGGCTCAACCTGGTTGAGTTCGTGTTGGAGAGCTTGAACGTTGAAGCGTCTGGGAGTTATGATGAGAATGTCGTCAACATAACGAAGCCAGGTGACAGAAGAGGGAATAATAGTGGAAAATCGCTCGGCTTCCAAATGTTCCATATATAGGTTCGCAAGGACGGCACTAAGTGGCGATCCCATGGGTAGTCCAAAAGTTTGCTGAAAGAGTTGGTTTTCGAAAGAGAAACATGTAAAGCCCACACATAGTTCAACAAGGTCGATGAAATCGCTGGCTGGAAGAGGAAGATCAAGCGAGTCGTCTATTTTCCTGCGCAAGAGATCGATAGCTTGTGTAGTAGGTACTTTGGTGAATAGGGATGTTACATCAAGGCTGGAGAGTTTCTTGTTTCTGATGTTGATGTTGCGATTGAGAAGGTCACCAGAGTGTTTGAGATGTGCTGGACTGATGGTGCCCAAAAGTTTGGAGAGGTGTTTAGCGAGAATTCCTGAGATTTGGTGGGGAGCACTGCCTATTCCCGAGGATATGGGCCTCAATGGGATACCTGGTTTGTGAGTTTTTGGCAGACCGTACATTCTGGCAGGTCTGGGGTTGCTGGGAATGGTGTGTAGAAGTTTCTTTCCTAGTTCTGATTCCCTCAGAATGCGGCGAGTCTTGTGAAGAAATGTTTTGGTGAGGTTGTCCACTTGATTAGTAGTGAGAGGTTTGTAGGTATCTGGGTCATTAAGTAGATTAAGCATTTTGTTCCTGTAATCGTCAGTGTTCAAGATTACGACACCACCTCCTTTATCAGCGGTGGTAACCCTGATGGTCGTGTCTTCTGCTAAAGTTTTAAGTGCAATGATGTAACGTCGAGGTATGACTGGGGTACTGTGTGTTGAGATGGCTGCTGAGATGATGCCTTGAAGATAGCCTTTTGGAAATCGGAGTCATTGTGTCTGTAGTTTTTAGCGATGAAAATGAGGTCTTGTTTTGGTTTCGTGATTCCTGTTGCAAATTTGAGACCTAAGCTGAGGGCTTCAGTTTCTGTGGTTGACAGTGGACGAGTTGAAAGATTTTGAATAATTTCAGGTCTTCCTAAACTTTTCCACTGAGAATTATCGCAGAGAGTTTGGAGTTTCCTAGTAAGTCTGATTTTTTGCTGAACATTAGCAGGTCCTTTAAGTCACACTATGTTTTTAACTATCACACTACTTTTTAAGACTCACATGCAGCTTTCTCCACCTGACCCAGCATTCTCCACCTGACTGTACCCTATATATATATCCATGTTGCTTATTTTCCAGGTAGATCTGTCTGTGACTCGATAAAGCCCACTGGTGGGCGAAACGTTGTCAATAAAGGATCACATTATACTGCTTATGTGTTTATTTGTCCATTGTTTCTACCTCTCCACCCGTCCTCTTGAGCCTTAACTTTGTCCCATGCGTTTTAGCCACTGTCCAGGTTCCTTTCCTGGCTTGAGGATTCTCAACAGGAGGATTACTACGAATCCTCTTGTTTTCCTCAGTCAGTCGCTGTATCTCAAGCTTAGCTACCCTCAGTTCTTCCTTCAGCTGCTGGTAGAGTAGCTCAAGAGAGGACATCTTCTTCAGATTGACAGAGAGCACACAAGACACGTCTTCACTGAGTTAAGTCAGGTCCACCACTCAACTACCCTATTTCCAAACCAATACTTTCCTATATCCTTTCTAAATCTAAACTTATCTAACTTGAATCCATTATTGCGGGTTCTCTCTTGGAGAGATATCCTCAAGACCTTATTTATATCCCCTTTGTTAATACCCATTTTCCACTTGTATACCTCGATCATGTCTCCCCTCATTCTACGTCTTACAAGTGAATGTAATTTTAGGGTCTTCAATCTTTCTTCGTAAGGAAGATTTCTAATGCTATGTATTAATTTAGTCATTCTACGCTGAATGTTTTCTAACGAATTTATGTCCATTCTGTAATATGGAGACCAGAACTGAGCTGCGTAATCTAGGTGAGGCCTTACTAATGATGTATAAGGCTGTAATATAACCTCTGGACTTCTGTTGCTAACACTTCTTGATATAAATCCCAGTAATCTATTTGCCTTATTACGTACGCTTAGGCATTGCTGTCTTGGTTTAAGGTTGCTGCTTACCATCACCCCCAAGTCCTTCTCGCAATCTGTATGGCTAAGTTCTACGTTATTTAACTTATAAGTGCTTGGGTTATGGACACTCCCGAGCTTCAGAACCTTGCATTTATCTACATTGAACTGCATCTGCCACTTTTCTGACCACGAATTAAGTTTGTCTAAATCTTCCTGAAGTTCTATGACATAAGAACTAACGTAGAACTTAGCCATACAGATTGCGAGAAGGACTTGGGGGTGATGGTAAGCAGCAACCTTAAACCAAGACAACAATGCCTAAGCGTACGTAATAAGGCAAATAGATTACTGGGATTTATATCAAGAAGTGTTAGCAACAGAAGTCCAGAGGTTATATTACAGCTTTATACATCATTAGTAAGGCCTCACCTAGACTACGCAGCTCAGTTTTGGTCTCCATATTACAGAATGGACATAAATTCGTTAGAAAACATTCAGCGTAGAATGACTAAATTAATACATAGCATTAGAAATCTTCCTTACGAAGAAAGATTGAAGACCCTTAAATTACATTCACTTGTAAGACGTAGAAGGAGGGGAGACATGATCGAGGTATACAAGTGGAAAATGGGTATTAACAAAGGGGATATAAATAAGGTCTTGAGGATATCTCTCCAAGAGAGAACCCGCAATAATGGATTCAAGTTAGATAAGTTGATTTAGAAAGGATATAGGAAAGTATTGGTTTGGAAATAGGGTAGTTGATGAGTGGAACAGTCTGCCTAGTAGGGTTATTGAAGCTAGGACCTTGGGTAGTTTCAAATTTAGGTTGGATAAATTCATGAGTGAGAGGGGTTGGTTTTGAGTGGGACTCGCGCATGAGTGGGTAGAATTGTCAAAGCTTATTTCTTGGGTAGCTTTGAAAATTGGGTTGAGCAAATATTCTGTTAGTGTGACGGATTGTGAAGGCCTGCCTAGTATGGGCCAACAGGCCTGCTGCAGTGTTCCTCCTTTCTTATGTTCTTATGTTAACCAGTTAACGTTTTTTTTTTTTTATCTTGAGAAGGCATATGACACTACTTGGAGATTTAACATCTTGGCACAAGCTCACTCCTTATGTTTCCGAGGCAATCTGCCATTTTTCATTAAGAACTTCTTATCTGAGAGACATTTCTGTGTTCGGGTTAATAATCTGGTTCCGCGGACTTTGTACAATCCGGTTTAAATGATCTGACATCCGTTCTTCCATCTAATATTTGGTCATCACTCTCTGTTGATGACTTCACTATAGCTTGTGCAGGCGCTGACTGTCGCTTCATTGCAGATTCTCTCCAGAATGCTGCCAACAGTGTTTCCAGTTGGGCCACTACTCATGGGGTTTAAACTTTCTGGTACTAAAACACACCAAATTACTTTCACCACACGTTCTTTCGTTCCTGATGCTCCATTGTACCTGTATGGCTCACGTATCCATGAACGTGAAAGTCAGGATTCTCGGCCATCAGTTTCACTGTCGATTATCCTGCAAACTTCGACTTGTCATAGCCAGCTGAACCTCCCCTGGCTCATCTTTCATGGGGGCTGATCGTCCAACTCACCTTCGACTACATTCAGCCCTAATTTTATCGAAACTAGTTTATAGTGACCAGATATATTTAGCGGCCTCTCCTGCAACTCTTTCTAAACTTGATCCCATTCATCACCAGGGATTACGTTTATGTATAGGTGCTTTTCGATAGTCACCTGTTGAAAACCTATATGCAGAGGCGAATATTCCGTCCTTGACCGATCGCCGTGATGCTCTTTGCCTCCTCTATTTTGTTCGCTCTCATGACCTTCACAATCCTTCCATATATAGGATAGTAACGGACGTTAGTAGAGGTCTATTATTTGTTTATCGCCCTTGTTTACTCCGTCCCTTTTCTCTTCGTCTACATTCGCTCTTGTCTCCTCTTCAGTTTCCACCTTTATATGTTCATCTAGCATCTAACTTCTCCCTTTCCCTTGGAAGGTTCGGACAGCTCGTGTCTGTTCTTCCCCACTAACATGCGCGAAAACCCAAACAAATATATAGAGTTGTTTCTCTCTCTCTTTTTCTAAATCATTTCCGGTCTCATTCTCATGCCGTTGCAGTGTACACAGATGGTTCTAAATAATCTGACGGTGTCGGGTTTGCAGCAGTGTTTCTGGACAGCGTAGTGCGATGACATTTATTAGATTATGCTAGCATTTTTACAGTTGAATTGTATGCAATACTCGTAGCAATTATACGTATTGCATCTATGCCTGTCTCGCCATTTGTAGTAGGCTTAGTCTCCCTTAGTGCTTTGCAAGCCATTAACAAATTTGATTCACTTCACCCCCTGCTTCTTCGTATACAACTTTGGTTACGCAGCATTACTAATTATTGTTTTCTATTGGGTCCCAGGTCATGTTGACGTTCAGGGCAATGAACAGGCAGACACTGGTGCGCGATCAGCAGTACATGACCTTCCAGTTTCATATAGAGGTGTTCCATTCACTTACTATTTTGCTGTACTCTCTAACCACCTTCGCAACCGTTGACAACAACGTTGGTCTGATATGACACACAACAAATTACATTCTATCAAATCAAGTTTAGGTTTCTAGCCATCTTCTTGTCATTGATGTCGAAGTTGGCAGACTACACTCTCCCATCTTCGCATCGGACACACTCGGCTTACTCATGGGTATCTCATGGAGAGGCGCCCTGTTCCCCTCTGTAAGAATTGTCAGGTTCCAATTTCGGTTGGCCATATTTTATTGAACTATCCGGTCTATCAACGAGCATGCATAATTTACCTCCATCATCATCATCGCTCTAACTCCCTTACTTTATCTTCCCTTCTTGCTGACGGACCCACCTTTGACTGGACTCCGTCGTTGACTTTTTGACAGCAACTGATTTACTACACAAACTTTGATGATACTCCCTTTAACACTCCTCACACCCCCTTTATATTTCTACCTCTGTTCTCCTCTCCACCCTAGATGCTCCTTGATCCAGCGGACAGCGAGAAGACTGCTTCTATACAAAGAGACACAGAACAAACATCTACTACACTCTGGCTGTTCCCTTCTCCAGAACATCACTTCATCATTCATTCCTAGAATGACTCGAGTCTGGAGTATGTTTGATTAACATAACATCGAAGAAATAATCCCTATTGACCAAATGAAATCGCTTGACCACAATTGGCTCCATGTTTATTCTGTTCCCAATTTGTATGCTTCTTAAAAATGGAAAACAAAATCAAGGGAGATGAGGAAGGTAGGAGCTCATAGCTTCTAAAAGGTACGAATTCTTCACCTAACGTGTGAAAACCCTTGTGTAGACAACAAAAGAGACAGGAAAGAGAGGGAGAGAGACTAAGTGTTACCATTCAATCAAAGAATATACAATTGTTAGGAAATACAATTTAGAATTTTAGATCGAAGAAATATGAAATGACAGTATTATACCACCATATTTAATAAAGGGAAACCAGAGAATAAATATATAAGATGTCTTATACTTTGAGTATGTGGAACAGATAACAGAGAACTTGGAAGTCCACATTGAGGCTATCTGCTGAGAAGAACCTTTTACTTCTACCTAAATTAAGGACTATGTTGAACTGTATATGCGTCTTAGTATAATCCTGATAATTTTTGTTCCTAGTCATCTTTGAATATTATTACAGTCTTGGGAGACACATCCCATCTAAGTAAAGAGAGAGTTTTTCCTGTTCTTTGGATCGAAAGCCCTTCGACAGCATCTAGGCGGCCACGGTGGATGAGGGCATGGGTTAGATTCCCGGCAAGGGTGGAATCATTGGGCATGTTTCCTTGCACCGGTTGTCCATGTTCACCCATCAGTAAAAATAGGTACCTGGGTGTTAATCGACTGGTATGGGTTGCATCCTGAGACAAAATTGAACTAATTTGCCCGAAATGCTCTGCATGACAAGCGGCTTTCTATAGTAGTATGTCATTGATATCAGCTAGACCTGTATACCTTGTACATGTACTTGTAGAAATAAAGCTATTTTTGTTATTATTTTGAAGACTATCAGTTATAATTGAGCTTTACCGAGCATAGCTATTACGGTTTCTGTTGTTTTTATTTAGACGTTCTTTTCTACCACCAGAAGATGCATATGGGGGAGCAGACTAACTAAAGTAGCAACTTCGTGTCTTGTACGGCACGTTTTTATATAAACAAAATAATTATTCCTAAGGTTTTTTGAAATGGAATTAATTGTATTTTTAAATTAAGACTAGATCTAGTCATTGCCTGATCTTTGCCTTAAGTTAATTCTCATCAAAATGAACACAAGCAACGCCAAACCAAATATTTGTTCATCAGTGTGAAAAGTGAACGACATGTGAAAGACGAAATGAATGCAAGTGAAGGCAAATATGTTGATGGAATCAGAGAAAAAAAACTTTATTCGGATAAGTTACCTCGGAGGTTTAATAATCCAGGTTGACATAAAGTCAAGCAACGGTTCTTATATTCATTGGGGTCCATTTTTAGAACCACTCCCCGAAAATATACGAACCATGAGTCACCACTGACAAAACTCATCAGAAAAATCATAAATGCAATTATGAGAAACGTCTATGAGACACTGAGTAATCGAGAAAAACAATTCATTTTGTGGATAAGGAATATTTTAAAAAGATGCTCAATGTACATTATAGCAGAAAAAAAGATGTGCAACAATCATTAGACCAAAAATGGAATCAACAGCAGAAGTAAAAGTATGAGAAAAAAACTGAGGACCTCTGACGTCAAACTATTGATAACGGAACACCACAAGATAATCCTGTGTATACAAATAGGTAATCAATAACAGAATATTCACAGAAGTATCTTATTATTCACTGAATTAAATCACTAAATGAAAGCCTGTGATATATATTCCACTGTCTAACTCCTCACCAAATCACAATTAAATTCCGAAATCATAATTTTTGTGGGGGAATAGAGTTAGTAGAACATAGCATTAGGTACTCATTTAACACTCTAGTGGACTCGTGTATTTACCTCTGGGAACAATACGAGCGTTATGTTTGCCTCAGAGATTTTAATGGGCAAAGCATTCCAAAAACAAAAAGTATATAGGATTAAAACACATGAATTAATGCAACAGTAAATATAAACTTGAGCGAACCTTTCCGACTAAAAAATATACAGTTTTTTTTGCAGTACTTAGTGCAAAACAATCTGTGGTGTAGTGTAAATATGTTGTGCTAAGCACTGCACTCCACATGTACTGCGCTTAGCACTGTACAGCAATAGGCAAGTGATGCAATGTACAAGGCGTGCAGATATTAGACTAGACATGCTGTGCACTTGATTAAGTGTGCCAAGCAATAAACTAAACTTACATTAGTGTGCATGTTAATTGGGACAGTGATGAAAAAAAACTTTTGTAAAATTATTGTTTATTTCAAAAACTACACGGTAATTATATGAGAGATAATTGATTTAATAAGAGATATGACTATCCTTCGTTATTATAAGCATTGGTACTTTGGCATAGAAAAGACATATGTTGAACACATTTTGGCATCTTCATCGTGGTACCAGATAATAATTTTTTTTTTCAACAAGTCGGCCGTCTCCCACCGAGGCAGGGTGACCCAAAAAAAAAGAAAATCCCCAAAAAGAAAATACTTTCATCATCATTCAACACTATCACCACACACATACATAATCACTGTCTTTGCAGAGGAGCTCAGATACGGCAGCTGAGAATAGTCCCTCCCAGCTGTTACTATCCCAGACCCCTCCTTTAAAGTGCAGGCATTGTACTTCCCATGTCCAGGACTCAAGTCCAACTAAATCAATTAACTGGTTTCCCTGAATCCCTTCACACAATGTTACCCTGCTCACACTCCAACACATCGTCATGTCCCAAAAACCATTCGTCTCCATTCACTCCTATCTAACACGCTCACACATGCTTGCTGGAAGTCCAAGCCCCTCGCCCACAATACCTCCTTTACCACTTCCCTCCAACCTTTTTAGGACGACCCTACCCGCCTTCCTTCCCACAGATTTATACGCTCTCCAAGTCATTCTACTTTGATCCATTCTCTCTAAATGACCAAACCACCTCAACAACCCCTCTTCAGCCCTCTGACAAATACTTTTAGTAACTCCACACCTTCTCCTAATTTCCACATTCCGAATTTTCTGCATAATATTTACACCACACATTGCCCTTAGACAGGACATCTCCACTGCCTCCAGCCTCCTCCTCGCTGCAGCATTTGCAACCCATGCTCCACACCCATATAAGAGTGTTGGTACGACTATACTTTCGTACATTCCCTTCTTTGCCCCCATTGATAACGTTTTTTGTCACCACAGATACCTCAACGCACCACTCACCTTTTTTCCTTCATCAATTCTATGGTTAACCTCATCCTTCATAAACCCATCCACTGACACGTCAACTCCCAAATATCTGAAAACATTTACTTCTTCCATAATCCCTCTCTCCAATGTGATATCCAATTTTTCTTTATTTAAATCGTTTGATACCCGCATCACCTTACTCTTATCTATGTTCACTTTTAACTTTCTACCTTTACACACTCTCCCAAACTCGTCCACTAACCTTTGCAACTTTTCTTTAGAATCTCCCATAAGCACAGTATCATCAGCAAAAAGTAACTGTGTCAACTCCCATTTTGCATTTAATTCTCCAAAATTTAATCCCACCCCCTCCCCAACACCCTAGCATTTACTTCTTTTACAACCCCATCTATAAATATATTAAACAACCATGGTGACATTACACATCCCTGTCTAAGACCTACTTTTACCGGGAAGTAATCTCCCTGTGAGGGAAAAGTAGTTGTAAATAAGGTAACGGTTGTTCAGTCAGCCGGGAGCATTATTAACGAGTTACAGCCAGCAATTCCATCTAGCGGCTGGAGCTAAACTCTTGTTCCCGGTTGTCTGAGGGTTTTTACTTTCTACTCCTGGTAGTATGACTCTTACCTGGTGTCGGTTGGGGAGTGGAAAGTCACTTCACCTTCACTCTTCTCCGAATCAGGTAAGGCAATCTACCAGGAGTAGTTCTTTTGTTTGATTATTATGTTTTCTTTGGTTACCAGTAGTGACTTGGTCATCTTGAAACACCTTTTTCTATCTTAAATGTTTTAAGACTTATGGTAACCAGAATATTTTCTTTATTATCAGCTCTGCCGCTGGACTGGTTCTCCAGGACAGACGCATGACTTACGAGCAAGATTTTCCCTGGACTTAACGGGAATTCCTCAACAACTCCTCTAGTTTCTAACTTGTGTGCGTTAGAGGGTGTTGCAGAAGATCTCATCTACCTTTGGATACCTACAGTGTGGTATTTCAACCTCGTGGTCCCAGGAGATTCACCATCTACTCCGGAGACATACCACCTACAGAGACAACCATCATCTATTCTCCCCCTCTCCGGTTATTACCTCCTGTCTCACCAACAGACCTGAACCACAACGGATATATATCTTTTTTATTTCTATTTAATTTTATATTAAAATCCAGAAAAAACTATCTTATTATAAATATCCTTCGGTTTACTATTCTTTATTAATTTTTCCATCTATATTTTGTTCAGGGGAAGGCGTTTCCCTGACACTCCCTCTCTCCTACACACCCTATCCTCATAAAAGCTCTTTACAGCCTTCAGTAACTTACTACCTATTCCATACACTTGCAAAATTTGCCACATTGCTCCCCTATCCACTCTATCATATGCCTTTTCTGAATCCATAAATGCAATAAAAACTTCTCTACCTTTATCTAAATACTGTTCACATATATGCTTCACTGTAAACACTTGATCTACACATCCCCTACCCACTCTAAAGCCTCCTTGCTCATCTGCAATCTTACTCTCTGTCTTACCTCTAATTCTTTCAATAATAACCCTGCCATACACTTTACCTGGTATACTCAGTAATCTTATTCCCCTATAATTTTTACACTCTCTTTTATCCCCCTTCCCTTTATATAAAGGAACTATACATGCTCTCTGCCAATCCCTAGGTACCTTCCCCTCTTTCATACATTTATTAAACAAAAATACCAACCACTCCAGCACTATATCCCCCCCTGCTTTTAACATTTCTGTCATGATTCCGTCAATTCCAGCTGCTTTACCCCCTTTCATTCTACGTAATGCCTCACGCACCTCCCCCACACTCACATCCTGCTCTTCTTCACTCCTAAACGATGTTGTACCTCCCTGGCCAGTACATGAAATTACCGCCTCCCTTTTTTCATCGACATTTAAAAGTTCCTCAAAATATTCCCGCCATCTACCCAATACCTCCAGCTCCCCATCTACTAACTCCCCTACTCTGTTTTTAACTGACAAATCCATTCGTTCCCTAGGTTTTCTTACCTTGTTTATCTCACTCCAAATTTTTTCTTGTTTTCAGCAAAATTTCTTGACAGAGCCTCTCCCATTCTTTCATCCGCTCTTCTTTTGCACTCTCTCACCACTCTCTTCACCTTTCTTTTACTCTCCATATACTCTGCTCTTCTATTAACACTTCTGTTTTGTAAAAACCTCTCATAAGCTACCTTTTCTCTTTTATCACACCCTTTACTTCTTCATTCCACCACTCACTCCTCTTTCCTCCTGCACCCACCCTCCTATAGCCACAAACTTCTGCCCCACATTCTAATACTGCATTTTTAAAACTATCCCAACTCTCTTCAACCCCCACTACTCCTACTTGCACTAGCCCACCTTTCTGCCAATAGTTGCTTATATCTCACCCTAACTTCCTCCTCCCTTAGTTTATACACTTTTACCTCTCTCTTACTTGCTGTTGCCATTTTCTTTTTGTCCCATCTACCTTTTACTCTAACTGTAGCTACAACCAAATAATGATCCGATATATCCGTTGCCCCTCTATAAACATGTACATCCTGAAGCCTACTCATCAACCTTTTATCCACCAAAACATAATCCAACAAACTACTTTCCTTACGTGCTATATCATACCTTGTATATTTATTTATCCTCTTTTTCATAAAATATGTATTACTTATTACCAAACCTCTTTCTACACATAGCTCAATTAATGGTTCCCCATTTACATTTACCCCTGGCACCCCAAATTTACCTACTACTCCCTCCACAACATTTTTACCCACTTTAGCATTAAGATCCCCAACCACAATTACTCTCTCACTTGGTTCAAAACTCCCCACACACTCACTCAACATTTCCCAAAATCTCTCTCTCTCCTCTACACTTCTCTCTTCTCCAGGTGCATAAACACTTACTATAACACACTTTTCACATCCAACCTTTATTTTACTCCACATAATCCTTGAATTTATACATTTATATTCCTTTACCTGCCATAACTGATTATTCAACATTATTGCCACTCCTTCTTTAGCTCTAACTCTATTTGAAACCCCTGATCTAATCCCATTTATTTCTCCCCACTGAAACTCTCCTACCCCCTTCAGCTTTGTCTCACTTAAAGCCAGGACATCCAGCTTCTTTTCATTCATAACATCTACAATCATCTCTTTCTTATCATTCGCACAACATCCACGCACATTCAAACATCCCACTTTGACGGTTTTCTTCTTCTTTTTAGTAAGCTATACACGAAAAGGGGTTACTAGCCCATTGTTCCCGGCATTTTAGTTGACTTTTACAACACGCATGGCTTACGGAGGAAAGATTCTTATTCCACTTCCCCATGGATATGAAAGGAAAAGCAATAAGAACAAGAACTATTAAGATAAAATCAAAGAAAACTCAGATGAGTGTGTATACATAAACGTGTACATGTTTGCGTAGTGTGCCTAAGTGTAAGTAGAAGTAGCAAGACGTACCTGAAATCTTGCATGTTTATGAGACAGAAAAAAGACACCAGCAATCCTACCATCATGTAAAACAGTTTCAGGTTTCTGTTTCACAGTCACCTAGCAGGATGGTAGTACCTCCCTGGGTGGTTGCTGTCTACCAACCTACTACCTACAATAATAATAACAGCAGCAATTACCTTCTCTACAGTTGAACAGTCCTGTTTCGCGATCCTGCATTTGGTTATTGCCATTGATTCTGAATTGGGTTGAGGTCAGGAGGGCTTCCAGGCCAATTTAGAATGTCAGCATTTTTCTGTAAGTGTGATATGGAGCAAGATCCAGCAGGGAAATGCTTTCTCTATCAGAAAAATCGGTATCCACAATGGGAAGAAAATGAGTTGCCAGGAATGCCTTGTATTTGTCACTGTTTATCGTTCCCCCAACAATAACAAGCCGTCCTGGGCCTTTAGCAGTAAAACTATCCCAAAACATCTTAGGTGGATGTTTTGGAGCTTGTTGAATGTGCCCATTCCAAAGAGATTCGCCTTTGCTCTGTGTCACTTCCACTGATTTGTACCCATGTACCTCAAAATGAGCCACATTTGAAAATATAACTTTATTCATCTGTCGTACATCCCAGTTGACAGAGTGCCCACCGCAGCCGTTTTTGCTTCATACCAAGTCAGTAACTGTTTTTTTACCAGCTTTCTGGCAGATCTACCAACTTCAAGGAGCCTTCGTCGAACAGTTGAAGAAACAACATTTACGTCACCCTAATCTAAATCTCTCTCTGTAGATCATCGCTGGTTTTCTTGGGATGATTCACACTGTTTCTTATGATAACCTTGTTATCATAAGGTGTTGTCTTGCGGTTTCTTTCACCAGTTTCGTCAGATTTCTTCAGAGTCAGACCAACAGTTGACTTTGCTAGGTTCAAATTTTCTAATACTCAAATCAGCATGTTTTCTAGGTGTAACATCCATCATGAATTTCAGAAGTAATCATGAATTGAAGGAGATAATTCGGCGAAACCACATTCACCCATGAAAGACATTTGCTGGAATAGCCTTACAGAATAACAGCTGTTGTAGCACTGACGAGAGTCGGAGGGTAGCACAACAGCTGGATGGTTGCCGGAAGTAGATAGCAAACTCTTTTCAAAAGAAAGGAACCCAAACTACATTAATGAAGCCCAATACTAAGACATGAGATATTCACAAAATAACTTTTCAGATCATTTTTGACTATTATAATTTTGTTTCTTGTCAATTTGGTAAGTAGGATTGTCAAGTATTTGAAGAGGAGAGAAGGAGTCACAGAAGATTATCCCTTTTTCTGTGTTTTTAAGATGTTGGTGGCGAGCTTCAGTGTAGGAAGCTCTAGTAGTAAAATTTGAACAGAGCCAGTTACTCAGTCTGATGGTGCTAGTCTTAATATAATCAATATCTCTGTGTATTTTGCAGGCTTCTACTATGTGGCCTGTAGTCTTATGACCTGAGCCATAAGGGTGAGCATGTTTGACGAACATCCCATCAAACACAAATCACACTGCAGCTACAAACACAAAATCATAGAAGCTGCTCTCATAGCTACAACGCATAATTTTAATATTTTTTCAAGGACAATAGAAACCAAAGAGTTTTTTTTTTTTTTTTCAAAATGCGCCTTTCACCCAGCAGACATGGATCATTCAGGGACTCAATCTACCACAAAATCCTGCTCAGTAATTTCTAGAGGTCAGGGGACACAGCTTCCCTTGTGGTAAATAAAAAAGTCGTGCTCTGTTAGATGTTCCTGAGCTACATGTTTATATGAAGTGAGGAGCATCACTATGTGTTTTTCCCTGCATTGCTGTTAATCATGTGTCAGGAGGATGGTGGTGTTCTCATCTGACAGTGAATTTTCATTATTTAGCTGTAATACTGGAATGAGCGGCAATAAATGAGTTGAATTAACTACAGGTAAAAACAAGTGTTTTAGATTCTACAAAATTTGTTCCAGTACACACCCTGGCTTGTATAACTGGTGTTATCCTCTGTACACATATTTATTGGTTGTGACCACATCAGTAAGTCTGAACCAAAGCATGTGATGTCATGGCAAATCCAGAGAAGTACGTGAAGAATTTTGGCACAAAAAATATTGAGGTATTGTTACCTTGTCAGATCAAGAAGCTACATTTATCTCCACTGCAAACTTGCTTACCTAAAGAATAACTTTAGGTATATGTCAGGTACACGGGAACCCCACTAAATCGTTGGACTAAAAAGAACTTAACCATCTCTCAATCTTTTCATTTGCTCACTCTAATCCATTCTCTGTCCTTTCCTTCACTGCTCTCTCTATCTCTCCCCTCACTTCTCTTCTGTACTCTATCTTTCCCTGCTGTAATCCATCATCCCCTCCTCCTCCTAGTTTGGCAGTCATGACTAATTATATATTCGCTGTATTTCAAAAGTGCCTTTGGCCGAGTGGCACAATGTGTTAATAGGTAACCTAGCACCATCGTCTTCCATAACTCAGCGTAATGGCCAAACTTCAACAATAAATTAAGAATTTACATATTTTTGTACAATTTGCTTTAAAAACATCAGCTGTGCTCCACGAGACACAAGGAAAAGCTGAATAAATGAGGAAATGATAGATGGACGTAAGTGGCATTTAAATGTTCTCAAGAGTGCATCTACATACTAGAATAATGTATGTATGTACGTATGAATGCATGTAAAATATGTATATACGTATGTGTTCATGTATGTATACACACACAACCCGCACATATAAAAGAGAGGAGCTTACGACGACGTTTCGGCCCGACTTGGACCATTTACAAAGTGACTTTGTAAATGGTCCAAGTCGACAAACGTCGTCGTAAGCTCCTCTCTTTTATATGTGCGGGTTGTGTGTGTATTGTTCCAGTCACGGTATTGTGCCATTTTTGTTATTCATGTATTTATGTATGTATGTATGTATGATAATGTGAGAAATCATCAAAGCGCTTGGAATTACACATATTTTTCGCTGTTGTTATTTTGCATATTGCGATATCACAAGTTTTCTGCAATCTTATTGCATATGCATGTATGTATTTGCGTGTGCATGTATGTTTGCTCGTGCTCATCTGTATTTGGTTGCAGGGGTCGATTCACTGCTCTTGTATGTATTTATGTATGTATGTATATATGAATTAATATATGCATGAATGTATGCATTATCAAGTAATAATAAAATTCATAGGACAAGAAAACACATATAAAGGTGAAATAAGACGTCACATTTGCCCTCACACACAACTCACTTAACATGTGAGTGTAGATTTAGTCAAGTCACATGTACAAAGCAAAAGAGTGATATATCAGGCTAGTTTAAAATCCCCACAATTTTTTTTCAATATAAATTAATCTAATTTATTCAACCTACAATTCATATTAATATTGGAATCGATACCATATTTTATACAATGTTTGATTCATTTATATTTCACTCAACTATTGAGTTGCGTGATTAAACTTCGGCCTTTTCAAAAGCAATTGGGTGTTTAAAATCTCTCACATGAATAAACAGAGCATTAAACTCTTGTCCAGTTCTAATGCTTTATTTATGTTGATGAAATCTTAGTTCAAGTCTTTTTCCAGTTTGACCAGAATAAACTTTATTGTATTTCTTGCATGGAATATAATAGACACATACATCAGCCATAAGATTACACGTAAGATTACAACGTAATATCATTAGAAATGGACAAGAGTCTAATTCTATGTTTATTCACGTGTGAGATTTTAATCACCCAATTGATTTTGAAGAGTCCATGAAGGTGAAATCGCCCAAGGCAATGATTGTGCGAAATATGATTGAATTAACCTTCATTGCATTGCGTTGTCTTCCCTTTTATTTCTACACGCTCCTCTAACCTTCGTTCCAGATTCTTGTGCAGTGTTGTGTCGAAAGTCTTTTACTATCCAAAAATATCCCCATCGCTCTCTGTCCTGCCTCACTTCTTTTACCTAATCATAGAACTCCAGTAAATTTGTAAGACTGGATTTATTATCCCTATAATGCAGTGAGCCCACTGCATTATAGGTGCTCCATCATTGTTCTGATTATATTTGCCTTCACCTTGCATATAATGCATGTCAATGACTCTGGCATGTAGTTCAACACTTTTTGACTGGCACTATTCCTAAATATACTAAATGGTTATAACTCTGACCATAATTTTCAAAGGAGTGGACCGGTAAGCCAGCGGAAGTTCTCGGTCAGATGACCGAATTCTCCATTGGCGGGTCATCATCTGACTAAAACCCGCATCAGGAAACACTTATCCTATATCCTGACAAACCTTACCTAACCTAACCTATTCTTAAATGCTGGGAATATATTTGATTTTTTCCATACTTCAGGTAGTTACCGTATGTCAATTGACTTCATGAAATATTTGGCTAGTGGTTTTCACAGTGATTACACTCCCTCTTTCAGGACCTACAGAAAGACATTATCTCGTCCAGCTGCCTTTGAGTTATAGAGCGCACATAATATATTCGTCACTTCATCGCCTGTCGTATGCAATGTGTCCAGTACTCGCTGGTGCACTTTACCTCTTTGGCTTTCTGGTATCATTATTTCCTCTGTGAATTCTTCGTTAATTTTCTTTGTAGTTCCTCACAGCCTTCCTGGTCATTCAGTATGAGCTCTCCTCCTTCCTTCAGCTTGATCACCTGGTCCTTCGGTGTTCTCTTCCTCCTTATGAGGCTGTGTAGCAACTTTGGGTGGCATTTGGCTTCCGATGTTATGGCATAATCAGTCTGTTATTGAACTTCTTTTCTTATCCACACATATTCATCTCAGGATCGTCTCCCTCACTTTGTTTTCCTGAGTTCTTTTCCTTCTGTATGTTATAGAACTTTCAGTTCTGCACCTCTCGTCTGTGTCTTTTGGCACTTTCCAAGTTCTGATTAGCAGTACTATTCCATCTCATCTGTTCCCTCAGTCATTCCTAATGACTGATATTGCATTCCTAATGCAATATCCTACCAGAAAGATTGCATATGTTATCATTGCTGTGTGCTGTCTCTTTGAATGTTATAATGTGTGGGGATTTATTCACTGTTTTCATTCCATTTCTCATTCTTGTTGGTTATTCCATCTGCATCTGTGTACCAAACTTCCAGTTTTCTTTCTCTTACTGTAGTCTGGTTATCTGATTTCTGAAATCTTGGCCCCTGCAAAAAGATTCAACGGAATTGGGGGAGGTGTTGGTTGTTGGCGAAAAGGGTGAGTGGTAGCCAGGGAGAGCTTCCTGAGCAAAAATAGCTCATGTATGTAGACAAATGAAGCAATTTTTGCAACATATGGGTATCTTTATTCTGGAAACGTTTCGCCCCCCAGTGGCTTTGTCAGTAAAATGCAGAGAAACAGTGAAAAATTGAGGGAAGGGGGAGAAGTGTAGGTGCAGGAAGAAGGATAGGGTATAGCCTTTTTCGGGTAGAATATTGAGGTGGGAAGGGGTTCTAGTATATAAGAGGGATCTAGTAGGGGTGTACATGGTGGTCCTCAGTAGAATGTGCTTTCACACCTATTAATGCATTATCTGGCACTCTTTTCCTACCTCGCATTTTGTGTTCTCTTCCTTAGCCATTGCGTTTCCTCCTTTATTATAGCTCGATAATGGTGCACATGTAGATATTTTTCTGAGTACCTTCAGTTTCGTACCATTTCTGCTCTGACGGTCAGTTTGATCGGTAGTATTTTACCCCTCAAGAACAACTTTTTTACTTCGTTCACTTGGCCTTCCCCACCTGTGAGTATAATAATAATTTAAATCTCTTGCTCCTCCACTCTCCATATATCATTGTGAGTTCTTACATGAGCCTCCTGAATCTCATGAGTAACCATTCTCACCACCAGAACCTAGTGCTGCCTGAAAGCACTTCCACGAAGGTCTTGTTTGTTTCCTCGTCTCCTTCTATTATCCTTCACATTCTACTACTACTACTATTCTGCTCTTGTCCTTACTCCTTTCTCGCTTTATCACCTCCAGTTCCTTCCTCAGCCTTGACAGCTGAAGAACTTCTATCCCATTCCATGCTTTCTACACATATCTTCTCTACCTATTTCTCTAACTCTTTGCAAAGATCACTTAAGCGTTTTTATTGCTATTCTTCCTCCATCTTGTATTTAAACCTTCATGGCATCAATTTCTACTAAGTTTACTCACGTTCCGATTCTTCCTCCTCAGGTCCTCTTACTCTTCCGGTGAGGTTTTTGGTTCCTATTTCTCCACACCAGAAGTTTCGCCATGCCGGGTACAATAACTTACTTAGCTTACATCTTTTAGTGGTTAACGAACCTTCAGCTCCTACACTTGTCTATGTATAAACAGTTTTTTTGTGTGTATGTTTGTGTGTGTATGTATGTTTGGGTGTTCAAGTTCGAGCAAGTGTCTGTGTTTCTGTCTGCTTGTGTGAGGGTGACTTGTTTTGTGCGTGTTTGCACTCATGAGTGTGCGTGTGTGTGTGTGTGTGTGTGTGTGTGTGTGTGTGTGTGTGTGTGTTTACTCACCTAGTTATGGTTGCAGGGGTCGAGTCATAGCTCCTGGCCCCACCTCTTCATTGTGTGTGTGTGTGTGTGTGTGTGTATGTGTCTGTGTCTCGCCTATTTTTGGTTGCAGAGAACGAATCGCAGCTCCTGGCCCCGCCTCTTAGTTGGTTGCTACTAGGCCCACTCTCTCCCTACTCGAGCCTTGTCGTACTTCTTCATAAAGCTATGAATGGATCCTTTGGAAAATTTTGTACATTTTCCGGAGGTCAGCATGTATAATTTTGAATAAAATAATAATTATGTATTAAAATGATGCTCATTTGACTCATGGAAAATCTGCGCTTGCGCGAGGTGGAGGAGAAGAGAGACGCCATAATGAAGATTAACTGAAGTCGGGGATAAAACCCACCGAATTAAATCAAGCTTCATCGAGGACAAATTGTGGTGAAACGGCCTCAGATGAGTAGAAAATAATGCGGTAATGCACTACACTGCGAACTGTGAAGAAAATAGTAAAGAAACCGCGATAATCAAGTGGATAAATGGTGAAATAAGAGGTCACCATTTTGAAATTGAAGAGCCGGAACACATTGTAATTTGTAAGAACTCTTCGGCGTTTCCGGAGGCTTAATGGAATTCAAGCCTTCCAAACAGGAGCAAGACACATTGGAATTATAGTCCTGCAGAATGTGCAAAACCAGAGACTTGGCAGGACTTCGAAATTAGATGGTGAAGGGGGAGATAAAGGATGGTGTCTTCATACCCACAGCTATGTATTACCGTCTTTCTACATAGATAGCTGACTGGCCAGTTTAGTGTCTATGTATTTTAGGCTGGTTGTGGGTGATGCAGTGACAGTCAAGCGACCTCCAGAGATAATTTTGTAAGTTTCAATTAATTTCTTGTAATATTGTTAATTATAGGGTACCCCCCCCCCCTCTTTCTTCAAGTCCACCTCAAATTATACAGTCCATCTTTTCAATAATTTTTTTACCAGAACTACTGGTTATGTTTATTAAATATATAATAATTTTTAGGTCTCGGGAATGTGTGAGTGTGTGAGGGTAGTGGGTATCGAAGTGCCTCAAAATTCCCACATGCCTCAGAGGTTCAACAACTGGTTAGTAATATTTACCTTAGTTGTATCTTACTTGTATGAACGTAATAGTGAGGTTCATGCAGGTAATTTATTTCTCACAGATCCTGTCTCCACTACATCACCCTCCACATTGTTCCACTTTCTGACAACTATAATGAAGAAATATTTCTAACATCCCTTTAACTCATCTGAGTTTTTAACTTCCATTTGTTGCCCCTTGTTCGTGTGTCCCATTGCGGAAAAATTATGTCCTTGCCCACCTTGTCAATTCTTTTCTGTATTTTATGCGTCTTTATCGCGTCCCTCCTATCCCGCATTTCCTCCAGTGTTGTCAGTTTGAGTTCCCTTAACCTTTTTCTCGTAGAACATACCCCTAAGCTCCGGGACTAGTTTTATTGCAAACCTTTCTATTCATACTTCAAAATGAACTTGACCTAGACGGTACACAGTGTGGTGAATACCTCCTTCCTTAGATGTAAAAATGTTATTCTTAGATTTGCCAGGCGCACATATGTTGCAGCTATTTGGTTTATGTGTATCTCAGTTAATGTGGTCGGTGGGATGCTTACCCCAAGATCGCTTTCCTTCAGTGAGGTTTGCAATCTTTGACCGCCCACGTGTACTCCGTCTGCAGTCTTCTTTGTCTTCCCCTAAGCTTCACGAGTTTTCACCTAGTGGGGGCTAAATTTCAGTATCTATGTGTCGTACCAGGATTGAAACCTGTCCAGATCCCTTTGAATTCTTACACTGTCCTCGTCGCCTTGAATTCTCCGCATTAGTTTTACGTCGACTGCAAACATGGACACCTCTGAATCTATCCCTTCCGTCATGTCATTCACATATACCAGAAACAACACCGGTCCTAAGACTGACCCTTGTGGAACACTGCTCAACACATGCGCCCACTCTGACACCTCTTCACGTACCATCACTCGTTGTTGTTTTTCTGTCGGGTATTCACTTATCTATTGGAAAGCCTTTCCTTCTATATCTTTCTGTTTGTACCAAACTCTTGTTATAAAATGTGTCGAAATCCTATTTACAATCCAAGAGAATGCAGTCTATCCACCTCCCTCTCTCTCCTATCTTACTTCTCTCAACTTGTCGTATAACTCCTGAAGGTATGTGATACAGCATTTCCCATTTTTGAAACCGTGCTGATTACCGTGAATCCACCATCTACTCCTGATAATCTTCTCCATGACATTGCATATTATACATATCATTGACACTGATCTGTAGTTTAATGCTACCTGTCTGTCTCTCTTAAAAACTGGGACTACATTTTCTGTCTTCCACACCTCTGATAGTTGCTGTGTTTCAGTAGATTTGTTAAAGATTGTTGCTAGTGGCACACACTGGGCCTCTCCTCCCTCTCTCAGGATCCATGGAGAGATGTTCTCTGGGACCACCGCCTTCGAGGTATCTAGTTTGCATAGCTGTTTCATCACCTTCTCTCTGATTGTGTGTAGTGTGTCCAGCACTTGTTGGTGTTGCCTACCACCTCGGTTTGCTGAATGCCTTTCTGTCTCTGAGAATAGCTCCCAAAATCTCTTGCTGAGCTCTTCACATACTTCCTGGTCATTTCTTGTGAGCTCCTCTCCTTTCTTTTGCAGCCTCCTGATTACCTGGTTCTTGATTGATGTTTTTCTCCTTATGTGACTGGAAAACAACTTTGGGCCAGATTTGGCTTACGATGCTATGTCATTCTCATATTGCACCTGGGCCTCCCTCCTTATTTAAGCATGTTCGTTTCTGGCTCTTTGGCTCAGCTTTTTATTTCCCTAGGTCCTTTTTTCATGTTCTAGTGCACTAGGCTTTAGCATCCCTTCATATCTGAGTGAGCCATACGCTCTTTCTCGTTTTCCAATTGTTTTTGTTGCCCTTGGGTACGACCTTATCTGCCTCCCTGCACTTTATGGCCACGTGCTTCATCGTTTCATTTACTGTCTTCCCCTTCAGTTCTCTTCCCCACTGCACCTCATGCAGGAATTCCCTCATTCCTGTATAGTCCCTCTTGATGTTTGACACCTCTCGTCCTTCTCGTGCTGCTTCACTCTCAACTGTTAACTCCACTATGTATTCCACACTCAGGACCACTTGATCACTAGCGCTAAAAGGCCTTTCATATAAAATATTCGCAATGTTGGAATTGCTCAAGGTGAACTTGAGGCCCAGCCATGCTGGTTCGTCCTCTCCTCTCTCTCTGGTTGTATCCATAACATATTGGTGCATGACGTTTTCTGGTACCACCTCCAGCATCTCAGCCCTTCCTGTTTTAGCTCCACCATGTGGCTCCAGGTTTTTCCAAGTCGACCTCCTTGTGGTTGAAATCCCCCATAACTAGTAACATTTCCCTGCCCACGAGGGTCCTCCTGACCACCTCAGCTAGTGTGTCTATCATTGCTCTGTTGCTCTCAACATACTCCTTTTCTTGGGGCTCCTAGTCTGAAGAGTTCCTAGTAGTAACCTGCTTTTCCTATGTCCATTCCTCTCATCTCAAATTCATTTTTTTTTTTCATGACGAACAGAGCTACTCCTCCTCCACTACAGGATTCGTTCGTTCCACTCCACAACACTTATTTCATATTCCATCTGGGTTGGTGTACAATACATTCAGCTTCTTTTCCAATACTTCATTCAGGAAAGTCGGTGGGGTTGGTGCTGGCTGGGAGAGTGGGATGCAGGGAGGAGCAGCATGCGAGGCTGCTGTGAAAGTGGTGTTTGTGCTTAGGGGCGGATTGTGGTATATTTTGGGTTCTGTGGACAGTTGTATTTGGTGATCGTCCTACTGAGTCTGAGCTTCCCTCCCGGTAGATGCCTGGCGTGTACTCACCTAGTTGTGGTTGCAGGGGTCGATTCATAGCTCCTGGCCCCGCCTCTTCACTGGCCGCTACTGGGTCACTCTCCCTGCGCCATGAGTTTTATCATACCTCTTCTTAAAGCTATGAATGGATCCTGCCTCCACTACATCGCTTCATACACTATTCCACTTCCCGACCACTCTGTGACTGAAGAAATACTTCCTAACATCCCTGTGATTCATCTGAGTCTTCAACTTCCAGCTGTGACCCCTTGTTGCTGCGTACCATCTCTGGAACATTCTGTCTCTGTCCACCTTGTCAATTCCTCTCAGTATTTTACATGTCGTTATCATGTCTTCCCTATCTCTCCTGTCCTCCAGTGTCGTCAGGTCGATTTCCCTTAATCTTTCCTCGTAGGACATACCCCTTAGCTCTGGGACTAGTCTTGTTGCAAACCTTTGCACTTTCTCTAGCTTATTTACGTGCTTGGCTAGATGTGGGTTCCAAACTGGTGCTGCATACTCCAGTATGGGCCTAACGTACACATTGTACAGGGTTCTGAACGATTCCTTATTAAGATGTTTGAATGCTGTTCTTAGGTTTGCTAGGCGCCCATATGCTGCTGCAGTTATTTGGTTGATGTGCGCCTCAGGAGATGTGCTTGGTGTTATACTCACCCCAAGATCTTTTTCCTTGAGTGAGGTTTGTAGTCTCTGACCCCCTAGACTGTACTCCGTCTGCTGTCTTCTTTTCCCTTCCCCAATCTTCATGACTTTGCACTTGGTGGGGTTGAACTCCAGGAGCCAATTGCTGGACCAAGCTTGCAGCCTGTCCAGATCCCTTTGTAGTTCTGCCTGGTCCTCGTCCGATTGAATTCTTCTCATCAACTTTACATCATCTGCAAACAGGGACACTTCCGTCATGTCGTTCACAAATTCCAGAAATAGCACCGGTCCTAGGATTGACCCCTCTGGAACCCCACTCGCCACAGACGCCCACTCTGACACCACGCCACGAACCATGACTCGCTGCTGTCTTCCTGACAGGTATTCCCTGATCCACTGGAGTGCCTTCCCTGTTATCCCTGCCTGGTCCTCCAGCTTTTGCACTACTCTCTCGTGTGGAACTGTGTCAAACGCCTGCTTACAGTCCAAGAAAATGCAATCTACCCACCCCTCTCTCTCTCTTGTCTTACTGCTGTCACCCTGTCATAGAACTCCAGAAGGTTTGTGACACAGGATTTCCCATCCCTAAAACCGTGCTGGCCGTCTTTGATAAGCTCATTCCTTTCTAAGTGCTTCACCACTCTTCTGATAATCTCCATGAATTTGCATACTATACATGTCAGTGACACTGGTCTGTAGTTTAGTGCTTCATGTCTGTCTCCTTTTTTTAAAAATTGGGACTACATTTGCTGTCTTCCATACTTCAGGTAGTGTTAGTTACCATTTTGTCCTAGACACATGTCGATTAGACACTAGGCCTGTTGTATGTGTGTAAGGAAGCACTTCAAAATGTTTCCGCCCTGCCGGGAATTGAACCCGGATCCTCCGTGCGTGAAGCGAGAGCTTTTGCCACCAGGCAGTGTGTGTGTGTGTTAGTTACCATTTTGTCCTAGGCACATGTCGATTAGACACTAGGCCTGTTGTATGTAGTAGTAGTAGTTAGTTGTGTGTGTGTGTGTGTGTGTGTGTGTGTGTGCGCGCGTGTGTGTGTGTGTGTGTGTGTGTGCGTGTGTGTGTGGGTGGGTGTTTGTGTATGATTTTAACAAAACACAAATGACGCCATTTTCGCTATGAATCTCCATAACTTACATCGGAGAATCCAGTTACATAAAATTACCCAAAGTTAAAGAAGGGAGTAAGAAGTTTGAAGAGAAAAATGATATGCGATCTATCAATACTTCGCTCCGTATATATTTTTCTGCTTCAGGACAACTTTCCACTGATCAGGCGAGCATAGTGTCTGTTCTTGTTTAATAAATTTTTAAACACAGTATAATGTTACAAAATTCACAACCAATTTAACAGAAAATTATCTCATTAACTATCTCATTAACCGAACGTTTTTAATAAATAAATATAATGAAACTGTCATCGGCATGGTATTTAACCAATAATGAAATTTTCTTCTTTAGGTGGACTAAAGAAGAAAAATGTATTCACTGTCAGTCACTCGCTACCTGTCTTACAAGACGTGCATAACACCAAGATCGAAATTGATCTCTATCACAAGCTTTAAGATAGATTTGCTCTTGTTAATCATAATAAATGATATCAACCTTTTTGAGTACAGATTATTTAAGGTCGGATGATACTTTTTATTATAACAGCTATTTATTTCTTACTCACTAGTTGAGTAACGATATATATGCCTGTCTGTTAATCATTTATTGTCTCTCTCCTAATGAAGACAGCAACAAGGAGACACTTCTCGCAGGTATTATACTTGCAACACTCTGGGAACATTCAGAATTTTTTGAAGGTATGAAAAAGTGTAAAAACTTATAAAATTTGCGGAACTCAAGTGGTATTTTTTTCAACAAGTGTCTCCAGAAAAAGATATACCCTAAATGTCTTGCTTGCAAAATGATAAGAATGAATGTTCTCAAAAGAAAATTGTCTTGATATGAGAAATCAGATTTTTTTTCGTGTTAGTGATGCATGTAGATATTTTGTTAACAAATGCAAACCCAAGTGCAACTGATGTGACATTTTATTGAGACAACGTTTCGCTCTCCACAATAAAACGTCACATTAGTTGTACTTGTGTACTTTTACCTAACATATTGTCGGTATATCTACCAACATTAATACAAATGCAAACTCAATATTTTTTTATCGGTCGTTAATATGATTGACTTATTAAAAAACTGTGCATATTAAAGAGTTTTCCCAGTAGCCTAAAGTAATGCATATGTAATGTGACAGCCACTGGTGCCGCCATCCAGTCTCTATGCTGGATGGGTACAGCAAGAACGCCTAGGTCACTTATTCCCGTTTCTTTCGAAGCAACCATCTCGATCTGGCTACTGAGGAACCTATTGTTGGCAGCATGAAGAACCTTCGTCATACATGTTGCACAAAGTATAGCACCTGGAACTCGAAAACTGCTTTTCCATGCTGGAAAATAAAACATAGGTGAAAGTTCCCAGAATGCTTTGCAAATTCTAGAAGAGTTTCAGAATGTCAGCGCGAGATGAAGCCACCAAGGAGGCTTTCGAGGTTAACTGAAAAATGTCTTGATTTACATGCCGCCACTGCTTCAGGACTCTTAAGAGTAGGATTTCTAGCCCAGATGATTCCCCCTATTGTCTTCGAGCAGGTAGCTGTTAAGATAATTTCCTTAATATAGTGACAGCTTCCAATAAAAAACTTCCTGCAACACTAACTCCTATTAAAGAAGTGAGCAACCACCGTGGCAATATCTCGTATTAGATGGCTCCGCAACCCTCCACGTCATCTTGGTAATGAACAATGGCAACTGATGATTACTCCGTCCTGGCCTGTTACAGAAAACAGCTTTGGTAGTTTCAGTAGCTGCTCCAATATGTCACCTGAAATGACGATTGAAAGCCCAGCTTAATGTTATTTCTGAAGGAGTTGGTCCACACAGTGAATTTTCAAAGACTAATATTAACTTCAGGTTTGTCGATATGATGGCTTAATGGCGCCTGCTTGTCCATTAAATGAAGCTTCTGTTGACGTTCATGTAACTAGTATCATGATAAAGACAGACAAACACCTAAAGTATTTATATCATTGAGACTGAAAATATTTTATAACACCCTTGTTTTTAGTTAGGCGCTGCTGTACCTGTCTCCACAACACTTGAATACCTTATCCTTGTCCACCCTTTCATTTCCTTTCAGTATTTCTTCATTCGTTATCACGTCAGATTTAGTTTCTTTAATTTGAGGGTGGCAGACTGGTGCTGCATACTCCTAGTTGTACCTAACTATGTTCTGAACGACTCTTCGTTAGGATTCCTCGAAGGTGATCTTAGATTTGCAGACACGTATTTGTTGCAGAGGTTATTCAGTTGAGTTGCTATTCAGGTGACATGCTTAGTACTCCTTACAAAAATTTTACTCTTGGTGTGAATTTTCGCAGTCTTTATTCCTGTTACAAAAAACGCGATATCTAGAAAGGTCTGCCCCTCTAGCATTCAGCCTGTTACTGGGTTTTCGTAACAAGTACTCAGTATCCTGGTCCAGTTATCCATTAGAATTTAATAGTATCTTAGGATTTCAACTGAGAGGGTACTAACTCATTGAAATAAAACTAATGTTTATTAACAAAGTTGTCTAGGTGGACAATATCAAAGTAAATCAATTTAATATACATTAGGATATTAACTAGGATATTAGCTTCTACACTCCTCTCATATACCGTATTATTGTGCTGAAGGCACATATCATATCTTTATGGCTCTTAAGTACCGTCTGGTACATTCAGACATAATACTAATATACAACCGTGTGTGTGAATGTATGTAAGTGCTCCAAGTAGCTCGTTATGTCTCAAGACTCGACTCGACTTAAACAGTGACTGGCTAAACGTCCTTACATAAACTTAAGTTCTTTACCAAACTGGCAATCAGAAGAGTTGGCTTGGACAGTAAAACGGCCGATTTGCCGATAAGCAATATAACAAGCAGCAGCAGCAGCAGCACAGCATCAGGAACAAGGAGATGAAATAACGATCCTAACTGGGGACCTTCAACAGATCCTCCGTAAAAGGCATAAAACTCCATTAATATTGAATCTAAGTTCAGCATAACCAAATCCCCGACTACGATGGTGCACAGATGCCAGAACAAATTAGGTCAGAAGCTAAAGCTCAGGACTTGAGTTAACAAAGTGTCAGTGTGACACAACCTCAGTAAAACGTCGAAAATCACTAAGTCTAGGCTATGCTCTGTGAACAGAGTTACGAGAACAGAGTCTAAACAACGAACTAACAACAAGAGAGAGCAAGAGGGAGGTGTTGCTCCAACCAGGACCACCACAGGAGATAGCGAGCAAGGGAAGGCAGGTGTCTCACTCAGGTGCAATCTGGCCAATGGTCACGTGACTCGCCCAGCTACTGCCTAGCACTCCAGCAAAGTGCTAGTTATCAAGGTAGTTAGCAAACTCACGGGCAGCTACTCAACACTGGCGAACAATAGGGAGCACAGTAGTGTAAATTGTTACATTCTACCTAATAATATAAGCTAGGTCAAATACAGTGGACCCCCGAGTAACGTAAAAACTTCATTCCAGAAGCCTGCTCAAGTGCCATTACCGAACGAATTTACTCCCTTAAGGAATAATGTCACGTAGGTTAGTCTATTTCAGACCCCCAAAAATACACTTTCGCAAGAACTTTCAATATTATACTTACATAATTGTACGATTTCCGGGGTGTTCGTTACTCGGGGGTCCACTGTAATTATATAAAGCCAGACAATTTCAATGTAGCTAACATTGAAAATATCAGCAATATAAAATTATATGTAAGGGAAATATACATCAAGAATGAAATATGTACATTATTAAACATTGTGCCCCATTCATGGGTCGCAATTGTTCCCCCTCCCCCCGAGCCTCTACCATTTCTGATATTTTTACCTTTCCCTTCTTTTCAGTCTTGATTTGCTGGAGTTGAATTTCAATACCCACTTCTCCGATGATCCCTGCAACTAATCAGAGTCAGAGTGTAGGCTTTCTTTGTCCTTTTATGCTTGCATTACTCTTATTAGTTTTACATCTTGTAATAAGGAAATATCGCCATCATCATCTTCCGTCATGTCACTGAAAGAGACCAAATAGTGTACTGGACCCAGTACTTTTTCTTGTGAACTCCCAATGAAACTCTTGTCAAATTCTGACACCTTTTCCAGTTAGGTATTCAATAATCCCTTGTGGTTCTTTCAGAGCTAATCAGATGTATGATTAAATGTTGCCTAGAAAAAGATGTAAGTCTGCTGAATGAACAAGATGGTCATCTAGTAGTGGTTTCGATGTTAAATTGAAGAACAAGTGGAATTAAGTAATTAGTATAATTATAGTAAAACCATTGATGAAAATGTTGCAGCTCATTATTCATAGTGCTCAAAAAATACCCGTATCGATTTTTTTATTTATTATTAACACATCAGTCGGCTCCCACCAAGGCAGGGTGGCCCGAAAAAGAAAAACTTTCATCATCATTCATTCCATCACTGTCTTGCCAGAGGCGCACTTACACTACAGCTATAAAACTGCAACATTAACACCCCTCCTTCAGAGTGCAGGCACTGTACTTGCCATCTCCAGGACTCAAGTCCGGCCTGCCGGTTTCCCTGAATCCCTTCATAAATGTTACCTTGCTCACACTCCAACAGCACGTCAAGTCCTAAAAACCATTTGTCTCCATTAATTCCTATGTAACAAGCTTGTTGGAAGTCCAACAAGCACACACAGCCTCCTTTACCCCTTCTCTCCAACCTTTCCTAGGCCTACCTCTACCCCGCCTTCCCTCCACTACAGATTTATACACTCTTGAAGTCATTCTATTTTGTTCCATCCTCTCTGCATGTCCGAACCACCTCAACAACCCCTCCTCAGCTCTCTGGATAACAGTTTTAGTAATCCCACACCTCCTAATTTCCAAACTACTAATTCTCTGCATTATATTCACACCACACGTTGTACTCAGACATGACATCTCTACTGCCTCCAGCCTTCTCATTGTTGCAACATTCACCACCCATGCCTCACACCCATACAAGTGCGTTTATATAACTATACTCTCATACATTCCCCTCTTTGCTTCCATGAACAAAGTTTTTTGTCTCCACATACTCCTAAGTGCACCGCTCACCTTCTTTCCCACATCAATTCTGCTGATACGTCCACTCATATATATCTGAATACATTTACCTCCTCCATACTCTCTCCCTCCATTCTGATATCCAATCTTTCGTTACCTAATTTTTTTTGTTATCATCATCACCTTACTCTTTCCTATATTCCCTTTTAATTTTCTTCTTTTACATACCCTACCAAACTCATCCACCAACCTCTGCAACTTCTCTTCAGAATCTCCCAAAAAGCACAGTGTCATCAGCAAAGAGCAACTGTGAAAACTGCCACTTTGTGTTAGTTTCTTTATCTTTTAACCCCACAACTCTTGCCAACACCCAAACATTCACTTCTCTTACAACCCCAACTATAAATATATTGAACAACCATGGTGACATCAAACATCCTTGTCTAAGGCCTATTTTACTGGGATATAATTTCTCTCTCCTACATACTCTAACCTGAGCCTCACTATCCTCGTAAAAACTTTCCACTCCTTCCAATAACCTACTTCCTATTCCATACATTTGCAAAATCTGCCACATTGCCCCCCTATCCACCCTGTCATACGCCTTTTCGAAATCATTAAATGCCACAAAAACCTCTTTACCCTTATCTAAATACTGTTCACCTATATGTTTTACTGTTTACACTTGGTCTACACACCCCCTACCTTTCCTAAAGCCTCCTTGTTCATCTGCTATCCTACTCTCTGTCTTACTCTTAATTCTTCCAATAATAACTCTACCATACACTTTACCAGGTATACCCAACAGACTTATTCCTCTATAATTTTTGTACTCTCTTTTGTCCCCTTTGCTTTTATACAAATCAACTATGCATGCTCTCTGTCAATCCCTAGGTACCTTACCCTCTTCCATACATTTATTATATAAAACACCAACCACTCCAAAACTATATCCCCACCTGCTTTTAACATTTCTATCTTTATCCCATCAATCCCAGCTGCCTTACGAACTTCCCCCACACTCACAACTGGCTCTTCCTCACTCCTACAAGATTTTATTCCTCCTTCCCCTATACACGAAATTACAACTTCCCTGTCTTCATCAACATTTAACAATTCCTCAAAAACATTCCTTCCATCTTCCCCATACCTCTAATTCTCCATTTAATAACTCGCCTCTCCCATTTTTAACTTTGAAATCCATTCTTTCCCTAAGCTTAATCAACTTATTAATCTTACTAGAAAACTTTTCCTTATTTTCAGCAAAATTTGTTGATAACATCTCACCCAATCTCTCATTTGCTCTTTTTACATTGCTTCACCACTAAGCTCTCCTTTTCTCTCCATATGCTCCTCCCTCCTTGCATCACTTCTACTTTGTAAAAACCTTTCATATGTTAACTTTTTCTCACTTACTACACTTTTTATATCATCATTCCACCAATTGCTCCTCTTCCCTCCCGCATCCACTTTCCTGTAACCATAAACATCTGCTGAACACTCTAACATTCTTAAACATACCCCATACATCTTCGACCCCATTGCCTATACTCTCCGTATTGAGTATATTAGCAATTCCCAGGTAGCACCGAATTCTCGAGCTGTGAGTGGTTAGGCAATAACGAGATAGTAACCTTTTGAGATATGCAATCGGTCATGTATGAACATAATACATCCTCTAGGGTAGGGTATTTCCTTGTTCACTTCATTTACTGAGTGATAGCAACCCCGTCGCAAGACCTGATGGAACAGGTCAGCAGAGCGTCAGTTATAACTAGTTACACTAACTTGTGAACGGCTCAGACTAAGTACAAAGGTAAGTGAAAGGTGTCTTTATAATATACAGTGGAGCACGTTCTTCCTATAATTGTTTAAACAATGTAATCTAGAAGTCATTCTAATAATTGCTTAATAAAGACAAAATACTATGCTCATTTTCCGGAACATTTATTTCAATATATGCAATGTAATAAAATGAACGAATTCATACAGTAAATGCTATACGTAAGATAACATTATTGCATACTGGATAATGCTCATCTCTCTTTGGGTGAGATGATGAAAGAGTAATTAAGCCGTCTCAACTATGCTTCATATTGGGAGAAGTTCAGCTATATACTAGTGTAAAACATCAAATCTCTGTGTAAGGAAGTACGAGATTCACTCAAGTCTTGCATCTTGTTTTTAAGGCCATACAAGACTCTCAGGCTCGCTTCTTGTGCCTCCGAGGTTGATAGAAAGAGCTGACCAAACTCAAACAGAACTTGCCAAGCTTCTGCTTGCTAATCAACATTCGTAGCCTTACATCCTGATTAAGAAACTTTACTTAACTGAAGTAATCTAGAAGACTTAATAAAAAAGCAGTGAGGCTCTATCAGCCGGGTTTCTTCTTCTAAAGTATTTCTGTTACATATCTGCGTACATCTCAGACTTCTGTAAAAGGGAGTTACGAATGTTTTTGGCTTTCATCTTTTCCCGATCAGTTCGGATACAGTGGGCAAAATTCAAATGCGCAATACAAATACACTAATAACAAAATATCTTATACTTTACTACATACAAATCCTATTAGTAATAAAAACTGCTGGAGGAGCTTAGCTAAAGTTATTGTTTGACGCAGAGAAACAACTGAGATTACCATGTATACAAGAACTCAACATTTCTCTCCTATATTAATTAACGACCTAAATACACTTACATACACACGCGCACACACGCACACATATACATACTCATACGGGTGTGTATACAAGACCTCGTACATGTTCACATGAACCGATGACACGACTGCAAACTGACCACCACCACAAACCCTCACAATTTCCCACATAACAGACAGACAGACAGACAGACAAACACACAAATACATATACACACACACACAAATACATATACACACACACGTAAACGGGTGAGTTAGGATACCTGTAGTATACCTGGAGAGGGTTTCAGGGGTCAACGCCCTCGCGGCTCGGTCTGAGACCAAGCCTCGTGGTGGATCAGGGTGTGATCAACCAGGCTGTTACTGCTGGCCGCACGCAAACCGACATACGAACCACAGCCCGGCTGGTCAGGAACTGACTTTAGGTGTCCGTCCAGCGCCTTCTTGAAGACAGCCAGGGGTCTATTGGTAATTCCCCATATACGTATATGCTGAGAGGCAGTTGAACAGTCTTGGGCCCTTGACACTTATTGTGTTGTCTCTTAGTGCACACGTGGCAAATTTTCATTAAGGATTAAGGATTTTATTTCTTTGTATAGTTTACAATGTGTAATTACAATCTTGATTTGCAAAGTACAAAGAAAGCCACTATCATGCCGGGGCATTTCGGGCACACTAAACCTAATGCTTAACAAATTACTTAATACTAGGCATACATATCATAGTTTGTTCGAACTGAACATCGTTTTTTTTATATTTCAACAGAGGTAGTTAGTTGTTTAGCAGTAATTGAATTTATAATTGAGATTAATTGATTAACAACTTACAGCATATATATCATAGTTGGTTCGAACTGAACATCGTTTTTTTTATATTTCGACAGAGGTAGTTAGTGATTTAGTAGCAATTTAATTAACAAGTAATTGATTAACAAGTTACAGTATTATAATTTGGCACATTTTACATAATGAGATTGAGACCGTTTTGGTTTTGAAGTAATCTTATAATATTTAAGATGTTTTTTGAGTTGTTGTTGGCGAAAATATATAGTGTTTGTGTGGTTAATTTTAGGAGATGAGGTGATTTCTAAGCAGAAACTTGAAGTGGTTTGCAGGCAGGGGGACTTTTGTATCTTCAGACAATGAATTCCAGATCTTAGGCCCATTATGTGCATAACATTTCTGCATAGGGGAAGATGGACACGAGAGATATCAAAAAGTGTTTTGTGTCTAGTGTTAGGCAAGTGCGTTCTGTTATAGTTCTGAAGAAGGAGTTTGAGAGGAGGGTTAATATTGGAGAATAATGTTCTATGTAAATGTTGCATCTCCGGCCGAGTTTTTTTGCATTGGTAGGGAGTGATTTTCGTGTGCAAGTTTGGTACTAATCCCTCTAGAATTTTCCAAGTGTACATTATCATGTATCTTTCTCCTCTGCATTCCAGGGAATACAAATCAAGGGACTTCAACCATTCTTAGTAATTTAGGTGCTTCATCGTACTTATGTGTGTAATGAAAGTTCTCCGTACACGCTCCAGGTCAGCAATTTCGCGTGCCTTGTTAGTGTACATCAGTATTCCAGCCCAGATTTGAAGAGAATCATCATTAAGGGAGGGGCGAGACTTTTTCGAGTGATTAGGAAAGGAAGATTGAAAAATTATGGAAAAAAATGTTTTCTAACCAAAACATAGTGCATCATTCTGGCAACATTTTTGTGTAATCAACTTGTTTATATCATATTTCTAAGTATGTTTTTCCTTAAATGTAATTTTTTTGTTCTTGCTATCATAAATAATACGTGTTGGCAATTAGTGGGTTTTTTTCTCTCTCGAAAAATTAAATTTTTTATGATTGTTTCATTAAAAAAACACTACATAGCAACATCTCTGACGCCTCCATTCAAGTGCAGGGACTCATGCCACCTCAGTGGCCTCTGGGGACTCAAGTGGTGATGTATGCAACACGCTGAGATTTAATGCACCGTATCCATAGAGTTTTACAGAAAAAAATATATTAATTACTCAGAAATAAATTATTGACATTGTGAGCCATTTTTTGCGAAAAGTATTAATAGGATTATCATGATTTTTGCACACATTATTGAGTAATGATGGCTCTACAACCAACCTATGAGGATTTCCCATATCTTTTACAGCTTTGTTTTTATTGATTTTTTCCCCACAAAAAAAAAATTACTAACTTCAATATTTTTTATAATGGAATCTACTGACAGTTTCGCTAAAAAAGCCTGGGTTAACAATTTTATAGTCTTTATCTTTCATCTCATGTTAACTAGAGGAAAGTTTTGTGACTCCTAAAATTTGGCACAATTTATTTTTTTATATCTAACTTAAAGGCATAGAGTCATAACATAGACAGTGTATAGGTTTTTAAAAGCTGCATAAATCACTGTGAAAATCTCATTGACATTAGACCAAAATAAAAAAAAATGTGTGAATTCGTTCGCCCCTCCCTTAATATTAGTATATTTATTTCTACAAGTACATGTACAAGGTATACAGGCCTAGCTGACATCAATGACATACTACTATATAGAAAGCCGCTTGTTAGGTCAGTTTTGTCCCAGGATGCGACCCACACCAGTCTACTAAAACACAGGTACCCATTTTACTGATGGAGAACATAAACTTCCAGTGTAAGGAAACACGCCCAATGTTTCTACCCTCGCAGGGAATCAAACCCGGGTCCTCGCCGTGTGAAGCGCCTTAGCCACCAGGCCACGGGGTTGGCGTCCCTAGTTTTGAAGGTTCTCATTATCCATCCTATTATTTTTCTTCGAAGGCGAGATCCTCTGACATTTTTCAGGTTCTTCACATTAGTTTTTCGCTCTATTTTCTGGTTAGAATTTGTTGAATACCCTGATACAGTCTTAATTTCCTCAGGTTTTCCGTATTTTAGTTGAAAATTCTCTTCATTAAAGTTCATATTGTTTTCAGCGGCCCATTTGAAGATTTGGTTGATGTTCGCTTGGAGTCTTGCAGAGTCTTCGATATAGGACACTGTCATGGCAATTCGGTCGTCATTCACAAAGGAAGACATGGAGCTATGGCTTGCATCTCTGTCTATGTCAGATATGAGGATGAGGAATAGGATGGGATCGAGTACTGTGCCTTGTGGAACAGAGCTTTTCACCGTAGCTGCCTGAGACTTTACTCTGTTTACTATTACTCTTTGTGTTCTATTTGTTAGGAAGTTATAGATCCATCTACCAACTTTTCCTGTTATTCCTTTATCAATTATTTTGTGCGTTATTTCACCATGGTTGCACTTGTTGAAGGCTTTCGCAAAGTCTGTGTATACTACGTCTGCATTTTGTTTATCCTCTATAGCATCCAGAACCTTGTCAGGAGCGACCTGCTCTAAACCCATGTTGCCCTGGGTTGTGTAACTGATGGGTATCTAGGTGGTTGGCGATGTTGCTGCTTAGAACCCTTTCAAAGATTTTTATGATAAGGGATGTTAGTGTTATCGGTCTGTGGTTCTTTGCAATTGCTTTACTGCCCCCTTGTGGAGTGTGGAGTGCATCTATGTCTGTTGCTTTTAGTGAGTGTTGGATGACCCCTGTGTCCACAGAATGCTGAAGGCACGTGACAGGGGCTTCTAGCAATTCTTGGCGAACACAGTTCCATAAGTCCGGGCCTGGGGCAGAGTTCATGGGCATATCATTAAGTGCCTTTCGAAGTCCTGTGGTGTTAGGATATCAGAGATTTTTTAAATGACCATATTTTGGGTCTCAGTCATAACAAAATAATTTAGATTGTCGACCCTTAGTCTGATTAACGGCTCGCTGAACCACGACTTTAGTATCTCACTCATTTCTTAACTGTCATCTGTGTAGGTCCCATGTAGTCTAAGGATAAGTCCAATTCTGGATGTTGTTTTCCCCTTAGATTTGGCATAAGAGAAGAAGTATTTTGGATTTATTTCAGTTTCATTGATGGTTTTATGTTCTCCCTGAGATTTTTGTCTCCTGTAAGATTCCTTAAGCTTAAGGTCAATATTTTCTATTTCACTGACCAGTGCCTCTCCGAGTTTCAGGTATATTGACCCCTTTCAGCAGCTCTGTGATTCGTTGCCTTCACCTGTATAACCTGTATAGGGAGCATCTCTCTGTTTCTAGTTTACATGTTCTCTTTCTTTTTCTTAATTGAATGTGCCTTTAGCAGACCTCAAGTGCCACAGAGTTATTTTTTTCTAGGCAAAGGTTCGGATCCGTGTTATTTAGGATATCCTTCTCAGCTTGTTTCATTTAGGACTTGGTTGACTTGTTCCCATTGTAAGTTTTTGTTATTGAAGTTGAATTTTGTGAAGACGCCCTCATAACTGATCACATTTTGCTTGTCAGGAGCCCTGTGCATGCATGTCTGAACCTCTATTATGTTGTGATCTGAGTGCATTGTCTTTGAAACGGTTATATTATGTATCAGATCGTTGTTAGTGAAGATGTGGTCCAGTTTATTTTCTAGTCTTGTAGACTCTAATATTTGCAGGTTTAAGGTGAATTTGGTACAGTGATTTAATAGCTCATGTGTGTGTGAATTTTCATCTGAGCTGCCTCCTGGGGTGATCTCTGCTAAAACATTGTGCTACACTCTTCCATTTTAGGTGTCTCAAGTTGAAATCCCCCAGTAGCAAGATGTCTGCCTTCTCACGTGCTAAACGGACTTTCTTCTCTCCCAAACTCTCTACTTCTGGGAACTCTCCTGTCCTCTGCCTTCCCTACATTTCCGGTCTCTCTAATCTCAACAACTCTCTCCGTTCCTTAGACATCAAACTTACTTTTCGCCAGACTAACACTCTTCGCACTATTCTAGTTCATACCTATCCTCCCTCTATAGATGTCAGAGATCACAGTCATCCTATTGATTGGTCTTCTGAATCTTAGCCCTGGCTTTGTCTCTGTAGATGCTTTCCTCTCCCATTACATTGTTAAATGCTCCAAACTTCAGAACACCCGTGACTTAACCTGATTCCTTTTCCCCTTCTCCCTCTTCCCCCTTTCCTCTTTCTTCTTTCTCCTCTGTGTTTTCTTTCCTTTGCCTTGTATTTGTCCTTCATTACTAATTTTTACCCCCTCTGTGTTCTTGCCCCTACCCTATGTGGGCGGCTAGCTCCCTTGCAGTGCTCTTCTTTCTTAGTATATGACTGACTCCACTACTACTACTACTACCACTACTACTACCACTATTACTCCACCACTTCCTCTCTTGTTCCCGTCCCTGTCTGCTGGCCTCTATATATACTCCCTGCCCAGTTAGACATCCCTGCGCTGAATATGTACTGGAAGACTCTCAGTGACAGACAGATAGACAAACTTGAGACACGACATGACTACTGGACCTCTCTCCTTGACGAAGACATTCGTAGACCCACAAACCAACACAACCTTTTCTATTCCTTGTATGATCCTGCTCCTAACCCTATTTACAAATAACCTTTGATTCTATGTCAGATACCTTGAGCTGTTCGACCCTCTGACCCACTTTAACCTTAGCTGCTGGGTTAAGCCCTGGCTCAACTTCTACACTCCTCTCTAGCGGTAATCTTCACCTGTCCCATCCTCCCCGCTCACCCCACAGAAGTCTCATCAACAGGAGAGCCTGCTATTCCTGTTCTCAAGTCTGCCCCACGATCGCCTTAGCTGCTGGGTTAAGCCCTGGCTCTATTTCTACGACTAAGAAGACTCCTCTCCAGCGCTATTCTTCGTCTGTACCGTCTTCCCCTCTCATCCCATTGGGATCTTACCTGTACTTATTCGAATTCGAATTCTTTTTGTTAGTGTGACTTTGTAAATGGTCCAAGTCGGACCGAAACGTCGTCGTAAGCTCCTCTCTTCTAGGTGCGGGTTATTTGTGTAAGATGTTTGGGGCAGGAGTTAGGATATTTTCCAGACAGTGGTCAATTTTCAAAAGCTTTTCCTGGAATTATTGGGAGGCTGCATACAACCGCAATAACAAGGTTTTGGTTTTTGATATTTACTGCTAAAACTTCAACTGCATCATTTGAGGTGTTTAGCAGTTCTGAGCAAATGAGCGACTCTTTGATGTACAAGGCAACCCCCTACCTGGTTGACTATTTAGTCTGTCGCATCTGAATAGGTTATAACCTGGGATTCATATTTCATTGTCAAAATGATCCTTTACATGGGTCTCTGTGAAAGCTACAAACATTGCATTTGACTCCATGAGCAGTCCCTTGATGTAAGGTATTTTGTTGTTTGTTGATTGCTTTAGACCCTTTATGTTTGCAAAGATAAATGCCGTTATATTGAAGGAATTTAGGGAGGTTTTGTTTGCTGGCATTAATATCTGTTGGTCTGGAATGGAGGCCAATGACAGTGCCTCTGCTTCAGAAGTATTTTCAGTTGGTGTAGGATTTCTGTCAGTTCTTGCCAGTCTTTTTTACCTTCATGGCTCAAAAAAAACTCCTTCTCTGGAGAGGTTACGGCTCCCCTCTTTTGTTTCCCATGGTCTGGGTAATCTGTGTCTTCTTGTCCCCTTTAGATGTGCCTGACAGCATACATTGTAGCATTTTCTTTCATGGACTGACGAGTGACACATTTCGGAGTTACAAGAAACAGAGTTGCACCCTCCTGTTGTCATGTGGGTACGGCCTTTGTTTTTTAATGGTCAAAAGTGCATGTCCCACCTTTTTTTCCAGAAATACTATGCCTGCAGATATGCAAGGCATAGAATTTGCATAGACTGGATTTTTGTTTGCCAGGATTTTTTTGTGGCTGTGTTCCCTACTGGTGCATTTTTTCTGTTTTCCCACTGCCTACAGCCCCTGTATGGACATCAGTGCTTCCTCCAGTTTTTAATGGCAATGTGTCAACACTGTTCTTCAGCAGTATTTCTACTTTGTACCTCTGGAAATAGTATAACGTTGTCTTTACCTATTTCATCACTGGGTGCACTGTCCTCCAGGACACCACCATGTGCATCTGGTGCACTGTCCTCCAGGAAAACACCAGCACCCTCTGGTGCAGTGTCCTCCAAGACAGCCCCATCCGATCATCCCCTCATTTTACTTTCCCAGCTGTTATACAAGGCTATCATGTTTTCTAAGAAGGATATTTTGTTGGTGTTCTTGTCATTTAAAATAGATGTAATTTTCACCCACAGATGTATCTAGATCATTTGGGAAGACCCAAAAACATTTTTCTGATTTTATATCAATAGTGGTTGCAGGTTTAAAGTTCCTGCATGACCCATGGGACCATTTACCACAGAGATTGCATGCAATCCAAGCATGACTTCGTATGTTACTCTTTCAGCACACTACACAGATTTTCATGATGATAGTCATTTACAACTCCTGGCACACTTGACAACTCTCCTAGTTAGCTAGTGTACAGGACCACTAAAAGTATTTAGTTTTTACTGTTTGAACAGTTCTTCTGGGTAGGCTGGCTAGGATAGGCTCACTATAAAAAAATTGTTTTATATATTGGTATATATACTGTAGTTTGATATGTATGGTAAATATACTGTAGTTTGATATATGTTGTATATATAGTGTAGTTTGATTTTTTTAACACATCAGTCGTTTCCCACCAAGGCAGGGTGGCCCGAAAAAGAAAAACTTTCATCATCATTCTCTCCATCACTGTCTTGCCAGAGGCATGCTTACACTACAGCTATAAAACTGCAACATTTAACATCCCTCCTTCAGAATGATGGCACTGTACTTCCCATCTCCAGGACTCAAGTCCGGCCTGCCGGTTTTCCTGAATCCCTTCATAAACGTTTCTTTGTTTCCACTCCCACAGCACATCAAGTCCTAAAAACCATTTGTCTCCATTCACTCCTATCAAATACTGTCATGCATGCTTGTTGGAAGTCCAAGCCCCTTCCACACAAAACTTATTTTACCCCCTCCCTCCAACCTTTCCTAGGCCGACCCCTACCCCGCATTCCCTCCACTACAGATTTATACACTCTCGAAGTCATTCTACTTCGTTCCATCCTCTCTACCTCTTCAAACCACCTCAACAACCCCTCCTCAGCCCTCTGGATAATAGTCTTGGTAATCCTACACCTCCTCCTAATTTCCACACTACGAATTCGCTGTATTATATTCACACCACACATTGATCTCAGACATGACATCTCCACTGCCTCCAGCCTTCTCCTTGTTGCAACATTCATCACGCATGCTTCACACCCATATAAGAGTGTTGGTATAACTATACTCTCATACATTCCCCTCTTTGCTTCCACGGACAAAGTTCTTTGTCTCCACAGACTCCTAAGTGCACCACTTACCCTTTTACCCTCATCAATTCTATGATTCACCTCATCCTTCATAGACCCATCTGCTGACACGTCCACTCCTAAATATCTAAATACATTCACCTCCTCCATACTCTCTCCCTCCAATGTGATATCCAATCTTTCATCACCACCTCTTTTTGTTATCCTCATCACCTTACTCTTTCCTATATTCACTTTCAATTTCCTTCTTTTACACACCCTACCAAACTCATCCACCAACCTCTGTAACTTCTCTTCAGAATCTCCCACACCTCTTGCCAACACCTGCGCATTCACTTCTCTTACAACCCCATCTATAAATATATTGAACAGCCATGGTGATATCACACATCCTTGGCAAAGGCCTTCTTTTACTGGGAAATAATCTCCCTCTCTCCTACATACTCTAACCTGAGCCTCACTATCCTCGTATAAACTCTTCACTGCTTTCAGTAACCTACCTCCTCTTCCATACACCTGCAGCATCTGCCACATTGCCCCCTATCCACCCTGTCATACGCCTTTTCCAAATCCATAAATGGCACAAAAACCTCTTTACCCTTATCTAAATACTGTTCAGCTATATGTTTCACTGTAAACACTTGGTCTACACACACCCCTACCTTTTCTAAAACATCCTTGTTCATCTGCTATGCTATTCTCCGTCTTGCTCTTAATTCTTTCAATAACAACTCTACCATACACTTTACCAGGTATACTCAACAGACTTATTTCCCTATTATTTTTGCACCCTCTTTTGTCCCCTTTGCCTTTATACAAAGAAATAGGCATGCTCTCTGCCAATCCCTAGGGAGGTATACCAAGAAGTGCTGGATGAAATACACACAACCGAGGAGGAAGTGAAGAAGCTGCTATGTGAACTCAATGCCTCAAAAGCGGTGGGACCTCACAACATTTCTCCGTGGGTCGTTAGAGAGGGAGCAGAGATGTTGTGTGTGCCACTAACAAAAATCTTCAACACATCCATTGAAACTGGGCAACTACCTGAGGTGTGGAAGATGGCAAATGTAGTCCCAATTTTTAAGAAAGGAGACAGACATGAGACATTAAATTACAGACCTGTGTCATCACTGACGTGTATAGTATGCAAAGTCATGGAGAAGATCATCAGGAGGAGAGTGGTGGAGCACCTAGAAAGACACAAGCTTATAAACGACAACCAGCACGGTTTCAGGGAAGGAAAATCCTGTGTCACAAACCTACTGGAGTTTTATGACAAGGTAACAGAAGTAAGACACGAGAGAGAGAGGGGTGGATAGACTGCATTTTCTTGGACTTCAAGAAGGCGTTAAACACAGTTCCTCACAAGAGGTTAATGCAAAAGTTAGAGGATCAGGCACACGTAACAGGAAAGGCACTGCAATGGATCAGAGAATATCTGACAGGGAGGCAACAACGAGTCATGGTACGTGACGAGGAGTCAGAGTGGGCACCTGTGATGAGTGGGGTTCCACAAGGGTCAGTCCTGGGACTGGTACTGTTTTTGGTATATGTGAATGACATAACGGAAGGGATAGACTCAGAAGTGTCCCTGTTTGCAGATGATGTGAAGTTAATGAGAAGAATTAAATCAGTCGAGGATCATGCAGGAATACAAAGAGACCTGGACAGGATACAAGCCTGGTCCAGTAACTGGCTCCTTGAATTTAACCCTGCCAAATGTAAAGTCATGAAGATCGGGGAAGAGCAAAGAAGACCGCAGACAGAGTATAGTCTAGGTGGCCAAAGTATGCAAACCTCACTCAAGAAAAAAGATCTTGGGGTGAGTATAATAAAGAGCACATCTCCTGAGGCACACATTAATCAGATAACTGCTGCAGTATACGGGCGGCTGGCAAACCTAAGAATAGCGTTCCAATACCTCACTAAGGAATCGTTCAAGACTCTGTACACCATATACGTCAGGCCCATACTGGAGAATGCAGCACCAGTTTGGAACTCACACCTGGTCAAGCACGTCAAGAAACTTGAGAAAGTGCAAAGGTTTGCAACAAGACTAGTCCCAGAGCTAAGGGGATTGTCCTACGAAGAAAGGTTAAGGGAAATCGGCCTGACGACACTAGAGGACAGGAGGGTTAGGGAAGACATGATAACGACATATAAAATACTGCGAGGAATAGATAAGGTGGACAGAGACAAGATGTTCCAGAGATGGGACACAGAAACAAGGGGTCACAATTGGAAGTTGAAGACTCCTATGAGTCAAAGAGATGTTAGGAAGTATTTCTTCAGTCATAGAGTTGTCAGGAAGTGGAATAGCCTAGAAAGTGACGTAGTGGAGGCAGGAACAATACATAGTTTTAAGACGAGGTTTGATAAAGCTCATGGAGCAGGGAGAGAGAGGACCTAGTAGCACTCAGTGAACAGGAGGGGCCAGGAGCTATTACTCGACCCCTGCAACCACAAATAGATAGGTGAGTACAAATAGGTGAGTACACACACACTGCAACCACACATTGTCACACAACTGGCTACTCGAATTTAACCCCGCCAAATGCAAAGTCATGAAAATCGGGGAAGGGCAAAGAAGACCGCAGACAGAGTATAGGCGAGGTGGCCAAAGACTGCAAACCTCGCTCAAGGAGAAAGATCTTGGGTCTCCACAAGCACACATCAATCAGATAACTGCTGCAGCATACGGGCGACTGGCAAACCTAAGAATAGCGTTCCAATACCTCACTAAGGAATCGTTCAAGACTCTGTACACCATATACGTTAGGCCCATACTGGAGTATGCAGCACCAGTTTGGAACCCACACCTGGTCAAGCACGTCAAGAAATTAGAGAAAGTGCAAAGGTTTGCAACAAGACTAGTCCCAGAGCTAAGGGGAATGTCCAACGAAGAAAGGTTAAGGGAAATAGGTCTGACGACACTGGAGGACAGGAGGGTTAGGGGAGACATGATAACGACATACAAAATATTGCAAGGAATAGATAAGGTGGACATAGACAGTCACAAAAGCAAGGGGTCACAATTGGAAATTGAAGACTCCTATAGGTCAAAGGGATGTTAGGAAGTATTTTTTCAGTCACAGAGTTGTCAGGAAGTGGAATAGTCTGGAAAATGAGGTAGTGAAGGCAGGAACCATACATAACTTTAAGACGACGTATGATAAAGCTCATGGAGCAGGGAGAGAGAAGACCTAGTAGCGTTCAGTGAAGAGGCGGGGCCAGGAACTGAGTCTCGACCCCTGCAACCACTAATAGTGAGTACAAATAGGTGAGTACACACACACACACACACACTCAGTCACTCACACTCTTCCTCTCTCACACGCTTACTGTCTCACTCTCGCTTAAGAGGTCTGAGCTACACTCACACCTCTACAACACAACGTGCATCAACAACCAGTATTTAAGGTAAAAAAAAATAACTTAATTTATCTAAACTTCTCCATGAAATACCAAATTAAAAAACAATTGTTTACCCGATAAAGGGTTAATGTCTCACTCTCCCACTCTCTCTTACTGTCTCAGTCTCCCACTCTCTCTCTCTCTCTCTCTCTCTCTCTCTCTCTCTCTCTCTCTCTCTCTCTCTCTCTCTCTCTCTCTCTCTCTCTCTCCCTCTTGCTCTCTCGCTCTCCTCCTCTTCATCCTCCTCCTCCTCCCCCTCCTCCCCATACTTCTCCATCTCCCTCTCTCACCCCCTTTGCCTTTTCCTCTCTTCCTTTCCCTCTCTCTCTCTCTCTCGATCATTTCTCTTCCTCTCCCTCCCCCATTCTCCCTCTCTCCCTTTTCCCTACTCCCTCCCTCCCTTCCCCTTTTCTCTCGCTCTCCATCTACCCCTCGTCCTACTCTCTGTCCACCTCTCCACCAATCTGTCCCCCTCCCTCCCTTTCCCCATCTCTCTCCCCCTTGCAACTCCTCCATCCCCACACACACACACACACACACAAAGAGCACACACACACACACATTACAACACCTAACCCATTAAAAAAATAGTGGCTCAGAGGGGAAGTCGAAGTCTCAGGGGATCACAGGAAGATGGTCCTGGAAAGGAAGAATGGAGGGAAGAGCAATGTAAAAAGGATGGAAGAAGCTTGCTGTGAAAATGGAGAAGAGGATGGAGGCAGAGAAGAAGAAATAAGAGTCGCAAGCCGAAGCCGCAGAAACCAGGATAACGGCCCTAGGATATGAGGTGAATAGGCTGAAGCAAGTTACAGGGCTATTGCCCAGAGTAGACATGGCATCTGAAGTAGATACACCCCTACTGAATGAGAAGCCCAACAGAAAGGAAGGAGACATGACTTATGCTAAGGCATTATCAGTCCACCAAGCAGGGCCGAGGAAGGAAGTTGGGAGCAGGGATAGCAGTGAGTGGGGAGAAGGTGAAGAAGGTGACAGGTCCCATGCAGAGGCACGATAATGCCACCAAGAGTTAAAGGAAAAAATAAGGGAGACAGTGGCCATGTACAAATGGGACCCAGAGACACAGAGGGAATTGCAATGGGAGGAGAGGGAGAAGTCAGTGTTTATTCATGGGCTTCAGGAGTGCGAGGGAAGGACACACAATGAAAGATGATAGAAAGAAAAACAGGAGATTGAAAACATCATCAAATAATTTAGGTGAGGAGGACATGACTGAGATAGTAAAGTTTGAAGGGAAGAAATCGGCTGGTCAAACTGATTTTCAAGACAGATACAATGTAGAACAGGATCCTGCAAGAAAAACCACAGCTGAAGGAATCATCAACATACAGGAGGGTGTTCCTAGATCATGACAGAACACGGAAAGAGCGACAGCAGCTGAAAGAGAAGACACAAAAACGAAAGGGGCTAAGAAGAGAGACAAGGACAGAGTCAGCTGAAGACAATCAGAGTACGGCAGAGCAACAAGCGCAAGCACACAGAACCACCCCCAGAACCCCACAACCAAACACACTATCTCAACACAACCCACAATCCACACTTACAGCCCCCACCCCACACTATACTGTTGAATTCCACAGCACACTGCCAGGTCCCCCACCCCTACAGACCTCCCAGAACACAATGTTGGAGAGAAAACTGAAGGTATAGTACACCAACACTGATGGAATAACGAATAAGTGGGAGGAGTGGCACGAGTCAAAAAGGCATATACCGGACATCATAGCTCTCACAGAAACCAAGCTCACAGGAATGGTAACAGATGCCATCTTTCTAACTCGATATCAGGATCTGAGGAGAGACTCTGGGAACAGAAGAGGTGGAGGAGTGGCACTGTTCATCAAAAACTAATGGGATTTTGATGAGCTGGAGAGAGGAGACAGAGAAGCAAAAGACTACATAATAGGAACACTTTGGTCCGGAGGTCACAAGGAGGTAATTGCAGTGATTTATAACCGACCAAAGAACAGTATGAGGCCAATACAAGAGTATGATGAGACTAATAGAGCGATGATTGACACACTGGTAAGTAAAACACATAGACAACATTTAGGCATCTTTATACCGAAACGTTTCGCCTACACAGTAGGCTTCGACAGTCGAGTACAGAATGTAGGCCGTCAGTCCCTCAGCCTGGAGAGAATTCTGTTTCATAGTCTGAAACTATGAAACAGAATTCATCTCCACGCTGAGGGACTGACAACCTCAAATATACATCTTCAAGGGTGATGGACTAATTACATCGTCTTCACATCTCTACTGCTCCTGCCTACTTTCTGTACTCGACTGAAGAAGCCTACTGTGTAGGCGAAACGTTTCGGAATAAAGATGCCTAAATGTTTCCTATGTGTCTTACTTACCAACTTTTCGGTATTGTATACCATTTTGATATTCACATTGACACACTGGCTGAAGTGGCCAGAAGGGCTCATGCAAGCAGGGCAAAGCTGCTGATTGTGGATGACGTCAATCACAAGGAAATCGATTGGGAGAACCTGGAGTCACATGAAGACCCAGAAACGTGGAGGGCTAAGAAGATGGAGGTCGTACTGGAAAACCTCATGTACCAACACGTAAGGACATTACCAGAGAGAGAGAGAGGATGAACCAGCAAGATTAGACATTGAATTCACCTTAAGTAGTGCAGATATTGAGGATATCACATATGAAAGACCCCTCGGGGCGGAGAGGTTTGTACGCAAGGGCAACAGAAATAACGAGAAAGCCAGAATGAGCTCTTGGTTCACCCAAAGGTGTAGGGAGGCCAAAACCAAATGTGCTAGAGAATGGAAGAAGTATAGAAGGCAAAGGAGCCAAGAGAATAAGGAAAGCAGTCGTAGAAACAGAAATGAATATGCACAGGTAAGAAGGAAGGCCCAACGACGTTACGACAATGACATAGCAGCGAAAGGCAAATCTGACCCGAAGCTGTTGTACAGGCACATCAGGAGGAAAACAACAGTCAAGGACCAGGTAATAAAGCTGAGGAAGGAAGGAGGGGAGATCACAAGAAACGACCGCGATGCACGTGAGGAGCTCAACATAAGATTCAAAGAAGTGTTCACAGAGGAGACAGAAGGGACTCCAGAGAGATGGAGAGGTGGGGTACGCCAAGTGTTGGACGTAATACAGACAACCGAGGAAGACGTGAAGAGGCTGCTAAGTGAACTAGATACCTCAAAGGCGATGGGGCTGGATAACATCTCTCCATGGGTCCTGAGAGAGGGAGCAGGGCGCTATATGTACCACTAACAATCTTCAACACATCTATCGAAACAGGGCGACCACAGCAGACGTAGTCTCAATTTTTTAAAAAAGGAGACAGACACGAAGTTTAACTCCAGCACGGTTTCATTTCTATGACAGGGTGACGGCAGTAAGACAATAGAGAGTGGGGAGGATAGACTGCGTTTTCTAGGACAGTAAGAAGGCGTTTGACAGCTCCACACACGAGATTAATGTAAAAGCTGGAGAACCAGTCAGGGAAAACAGGGAAGGCACTGCATTGTATAAAGGAATACCTGTCAGGAAGACAACAGCGAGTCATGGTACTTGGCGAGGTGTCAGAGTAGACGCCTTTGACGAGAGGGGTTCCAAAGGGGTCAATCCACGGACCGATGCTGTTTCTCGTATTTGTGAAAGACATGACGAAAGGAATAGACATAGAAGTGTCCCTGTTTGCAGATGATGTGAAGTTGATGTGAAGAATTTAATTGGACGAGGACCAGACAGAACTACAAAGGGATCTGGACAGGCGGCAGGCCTGGTCCAGCAACTTGCTTCTGGAGTTCAACCCTACCAATTGCAAAGTCATGAAGATTGGGTAAGGGCAAAGAAGACCGCAGACAGAGCACAGTCTAGGGAGCCACAGACTTCAAACCTCACTCAAGGATTTGGATCTTGGGGTGAGTATAACACCGGTCACATCTCCTGAGGTGCACATAATCCAGATAACTGCTGCAGCATATGGGCGCCTTGTAAACCCAAGAATAGTATTACGACATCTCAATAAGGAATTGTTCAGGATCCTGTACACAGTGTATGTCAGGCCCATATTTTAGTATGAAGCACCAGTTTGGAACCTACATCTGACCAAGCATGTTATGAAATTAGAGAAAGTGCAAAGGATTACAATAAAATTAGTCCCGGAGCTAAAGAGCATGTCCTACGAGGAGAGAAATCGATCTGACGACACTGGAGGATAGGAGGAATACGTGGGATATTATAATGACAACTAAAATACTATGAGGAATCTTCAAAGTGGATAGAGATAGGATGTTCCAGAGATGGGACACAGCAGCAAGAGGTCACAATTGGACGTTGAAGGCTCAGATGGATCATAGGGATTTTTAGGAAGTATTTCTTCAGTCACAGAGATGTCAAGAAACGGAATAGTCTGGGATGTTACGTAGTTGAGGGAGGATCCATACATAGCTTTAAGAAGAGGTTTGAAAAAGCTCATGGAGCAGGAAGAGTGACCTAATAGCTACCAGTGAAGATGCGGGGCTCGGAGCTGTGAATCGACCCCTGCAACCACAACTAGGTGCGTACACACACACACACACACACACACAGCATACGGGCGCCTTGCAAACCTAAGAACAGCATTCCGACATCTTAATAAGGAATCGTTCAAAACCCTGTACACTGTGTACGTTAGGCCCATATTGGAGTATGCAGCACCAGTTTGGAACCCACACCTAGCCAAGCACGTAGAGAAACTAGAGAAAATGCAAAGGTTTGCAACAAGACTAGTCCCGGAGCTAAGCGGTATATCCTACGAGGATAGGTTAAGGGAAATCGACCTGACGACACTGGAGGACAGGAGAGTAAGGGGGGACATGATAACGACATATAAAATACTGAGAGGAATTGACAAAGTTGACAGAGACAGAATGTTCCAGAGATGGGACACAGCAACAAGGGGACACAGTTGGAAGTTGAAGACTCAGATGAATCACAGGGATGTTAGGAAGTATTTATTCAGTCACAGAGTGGTCAGGAAGTGGAATAGTTTGGAAAGCGATGTAGTGGAGGCAGGATCCATTCATAGCTTTAAGAAGAGGTATGATAGAGCTCATGGCGCAGGGAGAGTGACCCAGTAGCGGCCAGTGAAGAGGCGGGGCCAGAAGCTATGAATCGACCCCTGCAACCACAACTAGGTGAGTACACACACAAAACACACAGACACATACAAATGCATAAACACTCAAACATACACACACGCACACACATGGTTCAAACTTTAGAATACCTTGTGGAAATCGACTTGAAGAGTGTGAGGGAAAAGTTCATTAGATAGGAGTAGTGAAAGTATGAGTGTATGGTGGTGGTAGTTTGTTGGGCAGTCTGTTTGTTCAGGTAGAGTGAGTGACTAGCTCCCGCTATCCCCCCCTCCCCCTCGTTTGTTCGCCCGGTGGGAGGTGACGTGAGCGTTTCCGACCTGTGGAGAATCACTTGACTGGCGGCTCCCAACGCATCTGTATTCGTTCTGCTCCTTTCTAAATTATTTTTGGGTTGTTTGTCTTTAGAGCTTCACTCTTATTTTGGGTTTTGGACTTAGTTCTTCCTGCCTTCATTTGAATTTTCAAGTAGATCATTTGTTTAATCCTCACCATTTCTTTTAAAGGCTGTACACTATCTTGATTTTCATTCTAGCCTTGATAGTCGGCTAGGGTCATCCGGCACATGCAGAGATAAGTTTAGGGAGTATTGATCAAGAGATCAAACAGACGTCGCTCTACATATCTACCTACACTGGTCCGACCCCCACCCTTCCACCTGTAGCCGACCTCCCAGGCAGCTACACACCATTAAGCTACACAGCATTCTCCCAGTGTTCCTAGTGTCTTGACTGGCTACTTACTGTTCTCGACAGTGGGGAAGTGATTCGTGGATCAGTCCACCTCTTCTCGTCAGAATATATATGCGTGTTGGGGAAACCATCGTTTGTTAGTCACGACCAGCTGTGACACCCGCCCCCTTCCTTTGAGATGAAGAATCATTCAAAGCTCTGTGTCCAGAACATCAGCACAACACCATTCTATACCCCACAACATCTGTGTATAAATTAGCTATGGATCATGAATTATTTATGTATTTCATTTTTCATTTTTCTTAAAGTAGGATTCATTTCATGTTTAATAATTTTTTTTATTTTATTATGTTATTATTATATTTTGTATGTTTTATTTCCATAAGGAGGAGCCAGCCTTGCGAAATGCTTTCTTAGGCTCTGACAGGGCTGAGTAAACCTTCACAAAGAGAGAAGCAACAACGGGAAGGCTGTGAGAAGCCAAAGTTCCAAAGGAACTGAATTCCTGAATGAGATGCTGTGCGATAGGAATCTTAAAGGTGAACACAATTAATGGGATGGTGCAGTGTTTTTTTAAATAACAGGCAGAATGAGTAGAAATTCAATTCCAGGTGCAAAGGAAATACTGGGATGAAAAAGAGTGAGCCCAGAGGTTCACTCAGATGTGTGCTGGAAGGAAAAAATAAGATGATAATAATAATAATAATAATATTACTATTATTATAAATTATAATAATTTATAATAATTATTATAATGATAATCATAATAATATTAATAATATATATTACAGACCTATCTGACGTCCTTGGTATACACTATAAAATGCCTAGTTATGTAGAGCATTTAGCGCAACTTAAGTTAATCTTGTCATTGATGGTGCAACCAACAACATTTGGCCATCATCCAGGTACTATTTGCAATAAATAGGAGCAGCATGTGTAAGGAAACATGCCCAACCTTTCTCTCGTGAAATGTTGGGCATGTTTCACGAGTGAAACGTTGAAAAGACGGAAACGAAAATGCGTGAGTATGAAGAGAAGCTCAAAGATGATTTACGAGTAACATAACACTGAAAGAGAAATCCTACTCAAAGATTTTATATAGCGACATTGCGAAAAAAACAACGATAAAGGTCCTTGTAATTGAGCTAAAGAAGTACAGCTCACCAAGAATGACCAGGAAGTCCATGAGGAGCGCAGCAAAAAATTTAGGGAGTTATTCTCAGAGGAAATAGGAAGTCTACTAGCGAATCGACACAGTACCAGCGAACTCTGGACTCATTGCATGCAACTGGAAAGAGGGGAAGTTTTTGTGTCATTTAGATACCTCGAAGGCAGTGGGACCAGATATCTCCCAGTGGTGCCTGAAAGAGGGAGCTGAGGTACTTTGTGTACCACTAGCAACAATCTTCAAGTCTAACAACATAGGGCAACTGCCGGAGGTGTGGAAGACAACATATGTAGTCCCAATATTTAAGATAGGAAACAGACAGGAAGTGTTACTCTTTGTCAATAGTATACATGGTTATGTAGATCATCAGGAAAAGAGAGGTGAAAAGGCAGGAAAGGAGTGGGTGAATAGATGCCAGCTAGATGCCAGCTAGCACTACTTTAGAGATAGTAAATTCTGTCTCACAGACGTACTGGAGTTCAACTACATCGTAATAAAGTGAAACAAGAGAGAAAGGGATGGTTAGAGTGCATTTTCTTCGACTGCTGGAAAACATTTACACACCACCAAACAAGTGACTGGAACAAAAGCTAGAAGAGGAGAGAGGGATAAGAGGTATGGCACTACAGTGAACGTAGGCATATCTAACAAGAAGGAAACAAAAAGTTGATTGTCCTAAAAGAGGTGTCAGAGACAGTGCATGTCAAAAATGGAGTTCCACAAGGATCAATACTAGGACCGGTTCTGTTTCTTGTATATGCTAATGGAATGGAGGAAGGAATCGAGTTACTAGCAAAGAAGGACGTTTAATGCCTACAAATGAATCTGATCAGTCTGCAGATATGCTCTGATAAGTAACTATTGGAATTCAATCCCAGCAAGTGCAAAGTAATGAAGTTGTAGGAAGAGCACAGGTTCGGGGTACAAATGCTACAAACCTCACTCAAGAAAACCCTGGACTGTGTATTGTAATAATCATATTGCTGGAGACGTACACTAACCGAATTAGTGCTGCAGTACATGTGCGTCTGGAGTATGCAGAAGTAGTCTGGAACCCACAAATTGACAAGCATGTCTAGAAATAAGAGAAAGTGCAAAAGTTTTAAGTGATACTAATCCCACAGCTAAGGTTACTATGGTGTGATATGATAATGTACAAAATATTGAGAGGAATTGACATAGTGAATAGGGACAGATTATTGGACAGATTAGAAATAGGAACAAAATGACACAGCGGGAAGTTGATAGCTAAGATGAGTCATAGGAATGTTAAAAATGACCTTTTTTAGCCTTTGAGCAGCAAATGGAACTACCTGGAGAATGAAGTTTTAGAGGAGTACGATAAGACTCTCAAAGCAAAGAATAAACAGAGTAGCGACCCGCGATGAGGCGGTCCAGGAGCTGAGAATCGACACCTGCAGCCAATAAAGATGAGAACGCAACCACACATACACACATGAATATTAATAACTGATTTTGGTGCATCAGAATTTCATGACTGCACTTCGCTAATTCCGTTTACATGCTTTAAAGTAATATTTACTTATGTTTATAACGAAACTCATTATTCTTCATTAATTCATTCTTTCCAACAGTTTTTTCAGTTGTAAAAAATAAGTAACTGTGTTCTCGTTGATAATTCATTAGAAATTACCGTGTATAAGTGATTTACCCTTACTTTTATTCACTTAAAAGCATTGGAGGAAAATTCACGTAAAATGTCAATGTGATACCATTTGTGTCCATTCTCTTGTGCACAAAACGAATATGACTTGGCTTAATGCATGTTTACGCTGATGCGTGTGGGTACACAGTGTATTTTCACGAGTTGGGTAAATGGGTGTTTTCTCTGATGGGCATGTGAGTAAACAGTCTATATATGAGTAGTAACAAAGCTAACACAAGTACTCCTGACGATAAACGCAAGAGAAAGTGTGCAATAAAGGTTACAATGTAGAGAAGATCCTTAGAGAGGAGAAACAAGGCTGTCGTTTATCCAGCGCAGAATTATGCATGAGCAGAGCCACGAAAGTATGAACGAATGTTTTGATGCTTCTCTTATGATCATATTCTTAAACATCATTTCCATGTGAATGCGAAAGGGAGAGAGAGAGAGAGAGAGAGAGAGAGAGAGAGAGAGAGAGAGAGAGAGAGAGAGAGAGAATTTTTTTCCAGAACTGGAGATAGATTTGAGACAAAGAGACAAAGAGTGAGAAGGAATCTTAAGGTAGAGTAAAATACAAGATGTTGAGTGAAGGCGAAGTGGAATAAGGTACACGAATAATTACAAGTTATGAAAATATTTGAATTTATTAAACATGAATCGTACTTGAAATAATTCCTCTATTTATTTGTCAGCCTCGTCATCCATAATGCACATATGAATATCAGGTAAAGTATATGGAAGAGTTATAACTGAAAGAATTAAAAGAAAGACGAAGATCAGGATCGCACATGACCGAAGAGGCTTTGGGAAGGATAGTGGAAATATAGACTAAGTATTTACATTGAATATTATTAGCAAACAATATTTAAATAAAGGTAAGGAATTTTTCGTTGCGTTTATGAATTTAGAAAAGGTATATCATAAGATGGATAGGGAAGCAATGTCCCGGATGTAAGTTTTCACAAGGAGATTAATGCTCAGGTTAGGGTATGTTGAAAAAAGGGAGATTATTTTCCAGAAAAAGTACGCCTTAGACAGGGATGCATGATGGTACCATTGTTGTTTAATATATTAATGGATGGGGTTGGAAAATAAGTGAATTCTAGTGTTTTGGGGAGAAATGTGGATTTGAAAATGAAAAATCTAACACAAAGTGGGAGTTGTCACAACTGATTTTTCCTGAAGACACTGTGCTTTATGGAGATTCTGAAGAGAAGTTGTAAATGTTGGTGGACGAATTTTGGAGGGTATGTAAAGGGAAATTATAAGTGAACATAGGAAAGAGCAAGGAGATGAGGATAACACAAAAATTAGGTAATAAAATACAGGATTAGAGACAAGGAGTGTAGGCAAATGGTTTATATGATTTGATGTGCTGTTGATATGTGAGGAAGGTAAAATGATGAAGAGATTTAGGAAAATCAGTTAAGAAAACTTTAGTCGTGGAGGCGGGAAGTACAGTGCCTGCACTCTGAAGGTGGTGTGGGGATATTTGCAGTTTTGAACTGTAGTATTGGAACCCCTCTGGCAAGAGTGGTGGTGTGAGTGATGGTGAAAACGTTTCCTCTGGTTTGGTACAAACTAAGTGAGAGACAGTCGGTTTGATGAAAATAAATAAATAAATAATTATTTTCACAGGAATTCCTTAAATCGACAGATCTGCCTGCGTACTGGTGTTCTGAAATACGTGTTTGGAGGTCTCTGGATGTTTCGCCCACGTATAATTTGCTGCAGCCATTACAAGGGAATATGTATACCCCTGCAGAGGATTGAAGCTTGTCCTGTCTATTACTGGTAATGTCCTTGATGGTGGTGGATGTGGAGGTAGATACATGGAATGAGGTATTGGAAATGATGTTGTAAACGTGTTTGGCAATGGAGTTGGTGGGGAGGACTATGTATCTCTTCTTGGCAGTGTCTTCTCTGGGTGTATTAATGGCGACGGGTATTAAGCATCTTTAACGCACCCAGAGAAGACACTGCCGAGAGGAGATACATAGTCCTCTCCACCAACTCCATTGCCAAACACGTTTCCAACATCTTTTCCAATACCTCATTCCAAGTATCTATCTCAACATCCACCACCAGTGCTCTTCCAATGGCTGTGTTTGTGTGTATCTATGAGTCTGTATGTGTGTGTTTGTGATTGTACTCACCTAGTTGTGGTTGCAGGGGTCGAGTCATAGCTCCTGGCCCCGCTTCTTTACTGGCCTCTACTGGGTTACTCTCCCTGCATCATGAGCTTTATCATACCTCTTCATGCCTCCACTACATCGCTACCCAAACTATTCCACTTCCTGACCACTCTGTGACTGAAGAAATACTTACTAACATCGCCTCTTCACTGATTGCTACTAGGTCCTCTCTCTCCCTGCTCCATGAGCTTTATCAAACCTCGTCTTAAAACTATGTATGATTCCTGCCTCCACTATGTCGCTTTCTAGGCTATTCCACTTCCTGACAACTCTATGACTGAAGAAATACTTCCTAACATCCCTTTGACTCATAGGAGTCTTCAACTTCCAATTGTAACCCCTTGTTTCTGTGTCCCCTCTCTGGAACATCTTGTCTCTGTCCACCTTATCTATTCCTCGCAGTATTTTATATGTCGTTATCATGTCTCCCCTAACCCTCCTGTCCTCTAGTGTCGTCAGGCCGATTTCCCTTAACCTTTCTTCGTAGGACAATCCCCTTAGCTCTGGGACTAGTCTTGTTGCAAACCTTTGCACTTTCTCTAATTTCTTGTCGTGCTTGACCAGGTGTGGGTTCCAAACTGGTGCTGCATACTCCAGTATTTGCCTGACGTATATGGTGTACAGAGTCTTGAATGATTCCTTAGTGAAGTATTGGAACGTTATTCTTAGGTTTGCCAGCCGCCCGTATGCTGCAGCAGTTATCTGATTGATGTGTGCCTCAGGAGATGTGCTCGGTATTATACTCACCCCAAAATCTTTTTCCTTGAGTGAGGTTTACAGTCTTTGGCTACCTAGACTATACTCTGTCTGCGGTCTTCTTTGACTCATCTGAGTCTTCAGCTTCCAATTGTGCCCCCTTGTTTCTGTGTTCTCTCTTTGGAACATACTGTCACTATCTACCTTGTCGTTTCCCGTAGTATTTTGTATGTAGTTATCATGTCTCCTCTAACCTTTCTGTCCTCCAGTGTTGTTAGTCCTATTTCCCTCAACCTTTCTTCATAGGACAGTCCCCTGAGCTGTGGAACTAACCTTGTCGCAAACCTTTGCAATTTCTCTAATTTCTTGACGTGCTTGACCAGGTGTGGGTTCCAGACTGGTGCTGCATACTATAGTATTCTCCTGACGTACACGGTGTACAGTGTCTTGAACGATTCCTTGTTAAGGTAACAGAACGTTAATCTTAGGTTTGCTAGTCGCCCATATGCTGCCGCAGTTATCTGGTTTATGCCTGCTTCCGGAGACGTGCTTGGTGTTATGCTCACCCCAAGGTCTTTATCCGTTAACGAGGTTTGTAGCCTTTGTCCACCTAGCCTGTACTCTGTCAGCGGTCTTCTTTACCCTTCCCCGATGTTCATGACTTTACATTTGGTGGGATTAAATTAGAAAAGCCAGTTGCTAGACCAGATGTCCAGCTTGTTAAGGTCTCTTTGAAGTCCTGCTTGGTCCTCATCTGATTTGATTCTCCTCATTAATTTCACATCATCTGCGAACAGAGACACTTCTGAGTCTATCCCGTCCGTCATATCATTCACATATACCAAGAATAGCACTGGTCCTAGGACTGACCCCTGCGGGACCCCGCTCGTCACAGGCGCCTACTATGATACCTCATGGAAAAATAAACACATAAGCAGTATAATGTGATCCTTTATTGACAACGTTTCGCCCACGCAGTGGGCTTTATCGAATCACAGACAGATCTTCCTGGAATAAGAGTAACATGAGTATTTATAAGATTTAGTCAGGTGGAGAATGCTGGGTCAGGTGGAGAATGCTGCATGTGACAGTCTTCAAAGTAGTGTGATAGTTTAAAACGTTGTGTGACTTAAAGAACCTGCAGTGTTCCATTCTTGAGTTCTATGTGGGATAGCGATGAAGAAGTTTCTTGGCAATAGGTTCAGCTATGTTGTAGAAGCCGTTGTTCTGGTTGAAGTTGTTGGATATGCAGATAAGTGATGATTCTAGGATTTTTCGGTATTGAGTGTTGTCTTCTCTGGCGATGAGTCTTGCGTTTCTGTAGTTGATTAAATGGTTGTGTGAATTTCGGTGTTGAACACAGGCATTTCTTGAGTCGCCAGATCTGCCTGCGTACTGGTGTTCTGAAATGCGTGTTTGGAGGTCTCTGGATGTTTCGCCGACGTATAATTTGCTGCAGCTATTACAAGAGATTGTGTATACACCTGCAGTGGATTGAAGCTTGTCCTGTCTGTTACTGGTAAGGCCCTTGATGGTGGTGGATTTTTCCATTGTGTCGGTATTTTATACCATTTATTTCCATCGTGATACCTCATCTCGCACCATGACCCGTTGTTGCCTCCCTGTGAGGTATTCCCTGATCCATTCCAGTGCCCTTCCTGTTATGCACGCTTGGTCTTCCAGCTTATTCACTAATCTCATATGAGGTACTGTGTCAAAGGCCTTCCTGCAGTCAAGGAAAATGCAATAAACCCACCCTTCTCTCTCTTGTCTTACCTCTGTTACTTTGTCATAGAACTCTAAGAGATTTGTTACACAGGATTTGCCTTCCATGAAACCGTGGTGTCTGGCGTTGATTATCCTGTTCTGTTCCAGATGCTCCACCATTCATTTCCTGATGATTTTCTCCAAGACTTTGCACACTATACACGTAAGTGACACCGGTCTATAGTTTAGTGCCTCTTTTCTGTCTCCTTTCTTAAAAATGTTGACTACGTTGGCCATTTTCCATACCTCAGGTAGCTGCCCAGTTTCAAGGGATGTGTTGAATAAGTAGCACACTCAGCACCTCTGCACCCTCCCGGTGTGTGTGTGTGTGTGTGTGTACTCACCTATTTGTGGTTGCAGGGGTCGAGATATTGCTCCTGGACCCGCCTCTTCACTGATCGCTATTAGGTCTTCTCTTTCCCTGCTCCATGAGCTTTATCATACTTCATCATAAAACTATGTAGGGTTCCTGCCTCCACTACATCACTTGCCAGTCTGCAAACCTTTTCACTTTCTATAATTTCTTGACGTGTTTGACCAGGTGTGGGTTCCAAATTGGTGCTGCATACTCCAGTATGGGCCTGACGTACACTGAGTACAGAGTCTTGAACGATTCCTTACTGAGGTATCAGAACGCTATTCTCAAGTTTGCCAGGCGCCCAAATGCTGCAGCAGTTATCTTGTTGATGTGCGCTTCAGGAGACGTGCTCGGTATTATAATCACCCCAAGATCCTCTTCCCTGAGTGAGGTTTGCAGTCTTTGGCCACCTAGCCTATACTCTGTCTGTGGTCTTCTTTGCCCTTCCACGATCTTCATGACTTTGCATTTGGTGGTTTAAAATTTGAGTAGCCAGTTGCTGGACGAAGCTTCCAGCCTGTCCAGGTCTCTTTGTAGTCCTGCCTGGTCCTCATCTGATTTAATTCTCCTCATTAACTTCACATCATCTGCAAACAGGGACACTTCTGAGTCTATCCCTTCAATCAGGTCATTCACAAATACCAAAAATAGTTTTGGTCTTAGGATTGACCCCTGTGGAAGCTCGCTCGTCACAGGCGTCCACTGTGATACCTCGTCAAGTACCATGACTCGTTGTTGCCTCCCTGTCATGTATTCACTGATCCATTGCAGTGCCCTTACTGTTATACGTGCCTGATCCTCAAGCTTTTGCACTAATCTCTTGTGAGGAATTGTGTGGAAGGCCATCTTGCAGTCCAAAAAAATTCAGTCTACCCACCCCTCTCTTGTGTCTTACTTCCGTTACCTTGTCATAAAACTCTAGTAGGTTTGTGACACAGGATTTGTCTTCCATGAATCCGTGCTGGTTGTCGTTTATAAGCTTGTTCAGTTCTATTTGCTTCATCACTCTCCTCCTGATAATCTTCTCCATGACATTGCATACTATACACGTCAGTGACACTGGTCTATAGTTTAGTGCCGCGTTTCTGTCTCCTTTCTTAAAAATGGGGGACTACATTTGCCGTCTTCCATACCTCAGGTAGCTGCCCAGTTTCAATGGATGTGTTGAACATTGTGGTTAGTGGCACACACAACATCTCTGCTCCTTCTCTGAGGACCCTCAGGGAGATGTCCGGTCCCACCTTCTATGAGTTATCAAGGTAACTTAGCAGCTTCTTCACCTCCTCCTCCTTGGTTGTCTGTATTTCATAAAACGCTTTTGGTATATCCTTTGTTGGTGTATCCCTTTGTTCTGACCTCCCAAAGTTCTTTCTGTCTCAACTGTAAATGCTTCCTTAAATTTCAAGTTGAGCTCCTCACATACTTCTTCGTCGTTTCTTGTGAGCTCCCCACCTTCTTTCCTCAGCCTGATTACCTGGTTCTTGACTGTTGTGTTCCTCCTAATGTGGCTATACAAGAGCTACGGGTCAGACTTGACTTTCGATACTATGTCGTTTTCATACTGTCGCTGAGCCTCCCTCCTTATCTGTGCATACTCGTTTCTGGCTCTCCGACTGATCTCTTTATTTTCCTTGATCCTTTATCTTCTGTATTTTTTTCCATTCTCTATTACACTTAGTTTTTGCCTCCCTACACCTTTGGGTAAACCAAGTGCTCGTTCTGATCTTTCCATTATTTTTGTTGCCCTTGGGAACAAACCTTTCCTCTGCCTCATTGCATTTTGTTGTTACGTAGTCCATCGTTTTGTTTACTTACTTTCCTACCAATTCTCTTTCCCAATTTTGTGTCTTTGTTCCCTCTCTTAAAGTTTCTGCCTTTCTTCTTGTGTTCTGTCTCGGTCAACGTACACCCTCCTGTACTTCGGTGAGTCCCTTAGTCGTGCTTTCTCCTGCAGGATCCTGTTTCGAGCTGATTCTGTCTTGAAAATCACTTTGACTGCCCAGTCTTTTCCTATTGCAACCCACCCAATTCTCAGAAAATTTGTCAACTGGGTCAGGTCGTCCTCTCCTATTGTTTTCATGATACTTTCAATTGCTTATTTGTCCTCCTGTCTTCTTGCCTCACAAGTTTCCCTTTCGAATTCCTGGAGCCCGTAGACAAAAACTGACCTCTCCCGTTCGTCCTCCCACTGTTACTCCTTTCCATCCTCTGAGACGATTTAGTTCCTTCCATTGAAGTTTTCGTTCCTTCAATCTCTTCTGTAGCTGATGTCCCTGTGCTCAGTGATCTGTCTTTTTTTTCATTCTCAGCTCTTCCTGGGCACTTCAGTGGTCCGTGTGTGTGTGTGTGTGTACTCACCTAGTTTTGGATGCAGGTGTCGATTCATAGTTCCTGGCCCCGCCTCTTCACTGGCCGCTACTGGGTCACTCTCCCTGCGCCATGAGCTTTATCATACCTCTTCTTGAAGATATGAATGGATCCTGCCTCCACTACATCACTTCAAAAGCTATTCCACTTCCTGACCACTCTGTGACTGAATAAATACTTCCTAACATCCCTGTGATTCATGTAAGTCTTCAATTTCCAACTGTCTCTGTCCACTTTGTCAATTCCTCTCAGTATTTTATATGTCGTTATCAGGTTCCCCCTATCTCTCCTGTCCTCCAGTGTCGCCAGGTCGATTTCCCTTCAGCTCTCCTCATAGGACATACCCCATAGCTCCGGGACTAGTCTTGTTGCAAACCTTTGCACTTTCTCTAGTTTATTTACGTGCTTGGCTAGGTGTGGGTTCCAAACTGGTGCTGCATACTCCAATGTGGGCCTAGCATACACAGTGTACAGGGTCCTGAACGATTCCTTTTTAATTAAGATGTTGGCATGCTGTTTGTAGATATGCTAGGCGCCCGTATGCTGCAGCAGTTATTTGATTGATGTGCGCCTCAGGAGATGTGCCTGGTGTTATACTCACCAACAGATCTTTTTCCTTGAGTGAGGTTTGTAGTCTCTAGCACCCTAGAATGTACTCCGTCTGCGGTCTTCTTTGCCCTTCCCCAATCTTCATGACTTTGCACTTGGTGGGGTTGAACTCCAGGAGCCAATTGCTGGACCAGGCTTGCAGCCTGTCCAGGTCCCTTTGTAGTTCTGCCTGGTCCTCGTCTGATTGAATTCTCCTCATCAACTTCACATCATCTGCAAACAGGGACACTTCGGAGTCTATTCCTTTTGTCATGTCATTCACAAATACCAGAAACAGCACCGGTCCTAGGACTGACCCCTGTGGAACCCCACTCGTCACAGGTACCCACTCTGAGACCTCACCACATACCATGGCTCGCTGCTTCCTGACAGGTATTCCCTGATCCATTGGAGTGCCTTCCCTGTTATCCCTTCCTTGTCCTCCAGCTTTTGCATTAATCTCTTGTGCGAAACTGTGTCAAACGCCTTCTTAGAGTCCAAGAAAATGCAATCTACCCACCCTTCTCTCTCTTGTCTTACTGCTGTCACCCTGTCATAGAACTCCAGTAGATTTGTGACACAGGATTTCCTGTCCCTGAAACCGTGTTGGCCGTCGTTGATAAACTCATTCCTTTCTAGGTGTTCCACCACTCTTCTGCTGATAATCTTCTCCATGACTTTCTATACTATACATGTCAGTGACACTGGTCAGTAGTTTAGTGTTTCATGTCTGTCTCTTTTTTTTTAAAAATTGGGACTACATTTGCTGTCTTCCATACCTCAGGCAGTCTTCCTGTTTCGATAGATGTGTTGAATATTGTTGTTAGTGGTACACATAGCGCCTCTTCCCCCTCTCTCAGGACCCATGGAGAGATGTTGTCAGGCCCCATTGCCTTTGAGGTATCTAGCTCACTCAGCAGCCTCTTCACTTCATCCTCGGATGCTTGTATTGTGTCCAGTACTTAGTGGTGTACCCCACCTCCCTGTCTCTCTGGAGTCCCTTCTGTCTCCTCGGTGAACACTTCTTTGAATCACATGTTGAGTTCCTCACACACTTCGCGGTCGTTTCTTGTGATCTCTCCTCCTTCCTTCCTCAGCCTGATCACCTGGTCCTTGACTGTTGTTTTCCTCCTGATGTGGCTGTACAACAGCTTTGAGTCAGATTTGGCTTTCGCTGCTATGTCATTTTCATATTGTGTGTGTGTGTGTGTGTGTGTGTGTGTGTGTGTGAGTGTGTGTCTTTGTGTGTGAGTGTGTGTGTGTCTTTGGGTGTGTGTGTCTTTGTGTGTGTGTCTTTGGGTGTGTGTGTCTTTGTGTGTGTGTCTTTGTGTGTGTGTGTCTTTGTGTGTGTGTACTCACCTATTTATGGTTGCAGGGGTCGACTCATAGCTCCTGGCCCTGGTCAATGTGTGTGTGTTTTTGTGCGTGTGTGTGTGTACTCACCTAGTTGTGGTTGCAGGGGTCGATTCATAGCTCCTGGCCCCGCCTCTTCACTGGCCGCTACTTGGTCACTCTCCCTGCGCCATGTGCTTTATCATACCTCTTCTTAAAGCTATGAATGAAACCTGCCTCCACTACATCGCTTCCCAAACTATTCCACTTCCCGATCACTCTGTGACTGAAGAAATACTTCCTAACATCCCTGTGATTCATCTGAGTCTGTGGGTGTGTGTATGTGTGTTTGTGTGTGTGTGTACTAACCTACTCACCTAATTGTGGTTGCAGGGGCCGAGACTCAGCTCCTGGCCCCGCCTCTTCGCTGTCTGCTACTGGGTCTCTTCTCTCAATGCTCCATGAGCTTTATCATACCTTGTCTTAAAACTATGTATCGTTCCTGCCTCCACTCTATCGTTTCCTAGACTATTCCACTTCCTGACTACTCTGTGGCTGAAGAAATGCTTCCTAACATCCCTTTGACTCATCTGAGTCTTCAGCTTCCAATTATGCCCTCTTGTTTCTGTGTTCCCTCTCTGGAACATCCTGTCACTATCTACCTTGTCGATTCCCTGCAGTATTTTGTATGTCGTTATCATGTCTCCTCTAACTCTTCTGTCCTCCAGTGTTGTTAGTCCTATTTCCCTCAACCTTTCTTCATAGGACAGTCCCCTTAGTTGTGGAACTAACCTTGTCGCAAACTTTTGCACTTTCTCTAATTTCTTGACGTGCTTGACCAGGTGTGGGTTCCAGACTGGTGCTGCATACTCTAGTATGGGCCTGACGTACACGGTGTACAGTGTCTTGAACGATTCCTTGTTAAGATAACGGAACGCTAATCTTAGGTTTGCCAGTCGCCCATATGCTGCCACAGTTATCTTGTTGATGTGTGCTTCCGGAGACGTGCTTGGTGTTATACTCACCCGAAGGTCTTTCTCCTTTGGCGAGGTTTGTAGCCTTTGTCCGCCTAGCCTGTACTATGTCAGCGGTCTTCTTTGCCCTTATCCGATCTTCATGACTTTGCATTTGTTGGGATTAAATTCGAGAAGCCAGTTGCTAGAACTGATGTCAACCTTGTCCAGGTCCCTTTGAAGTCCTGCTTGGTCCTCATCCGATTTGATTCTCCTCATTAATTTCACATCATCTGCGAACAGAGACACTTCTGAGTCTATCCCGTCCGTCATGTCATTCACATATACCAAGAATAACACTGGTCCTAGGACTGACCCCTGCGGTACGCCGCTCGTCACAGGCGCCCACTGTGATACCTCATCTCGCACCATGACCCGTTGTTGCCTCCCTGTGAGGTATTCCCTGATCCATTCCAGTGCCCTTCCTGTTATACACGCTTGGTCTTCCAACTTCTTTGCTAATCTCATATGAGGAACTGTGTCAAAGGCCTTCCTGCAGTACAGGAAAATGCAGTCAACCCACACTTCTCCTCTTGTCTTAACTCTGTTACTTTGTCATAGAACTCCAGCAGGTTTGTTTCACAGGATTTGCCTTCCCTGAATCCGTGCTGTCTGGCGTTGATTATCCTGTGCAGCTCCAGATGCTCCACCATTCTTTTCCTGATGATTTTCTCCAAGACTTTGCACACTATACACGTAAGTGACACCGGTCTATAGTTTAGTGCCTCTTTTCTGTCTCCTTTTTTAAAGATGGGGACTACGTTCCCATCTTTCTATACCTCAGGTAGCTGCCTAGTTTCATATTCTGGTAAGTGGCACACTCAGTACCTCAGCTCCTTCCCGAAGGACCCACGGGGAGATGTTGTCCGGACCCATCGCCTTTGAGGTATCAAGGTCACTGAGTAAATGCTTCACCTCCTCCTCAGTTGTGTGTATGCCCTCCAGCACTTGATACATTCCTTGTTGGTGATGCACTCTGTCCTGTCTACCCAGTTGCCTTCCTGCCTCCACTGTGAATACTTCCTTAAACCTCGAGTTGAGCTCCTCACATACCTCTTATCACCTGGTCCTTGACTGTTGTCTTCCTTCTGATGTGACTGTACATCAGTTTCGGGTCAGATTTTACTTTCGATGCTATGTCATTTTCTTACTGTTTCTGGGCCTCCCTCCATACCTGTGCGTACTCGTTTCTAGATCTGTGAGTAATCTCTTTGTTTACTTGGGTTCTTGGCCTTCTGTACCTTTTCCATTCTCTGACACTGAGTCTTTGCCTCCCTGCACCTTTGCGTAAGCCATGGGCTCTTTCTGGCCTTCCCATTTAATCTTTTTCCTTTGGGTATAAACCATTCCTCTGCCTCCTTGCACTTTGTCGCTATGTATTCCATCATTTCATTTACTGACTGTCCTTCCATTTCCCTTTCCCACTGAACCTCCTGCAGGAAATTCCTCATACCCGAGTAGTCCCCTCTTTTAAAGTCTGGTTTGTCTCTTTCAGTACCATTTTCCCTCTCCACCTGTAGCTCTACTATATACTCAAAGCTCAGCACCATATGGTCGCTGGCTCCCATGGGGCCAGCCTTGCTGGTTCATCCTCTCCTCTCTCTCTGGTCGTGTCCCTAACATGTTGGTGCATCAGGTTTTCCAGTACCACGTCCATCATCTTGGCTCTCCATGTTTCTGGACCCCCCCCGTGGTTCTTGGTTCTCCCAGTAGATCTCCCTGTGGTTGAAATCACCCATGACCAGTAACTTCGCTCTGCTCAAGTGCGCTTTTCTTGCCACCTCCGCCAGTGTGTCCACCATTGCTCTGTTGTTCTCGTCATATTCCTCTCCTGGCCTCCTGCAGTTCTGTGGTGGGTTATACATCACTGCAATGACTATCTTGTGCTCCCCAGACTGGATGGTACCTACTATAAAGTCCCTTTCTCTACACACCTCCATTCCTTCCATTTCCTCAAATCTCCAATGGTTCTTTACGAGCAGTGTGACCCCTCCTCCCCCCCCTGCTCCTTCTATCTTTCCTCATGATCTGATATCCCTGTGGGAAGATTGTGTCTGTTATTGCCTCATTTAGTTTAGTTTCTGTGACTGCTATGATGTCTGGGGACTTCTCACTTATTCTTTCATTCCACTCTTCATATTTATTCGTGATTCCATCCGCATTTGTGTACCAAACCCTCAACCTCGTTTCCTATACTGTGGTCCTGGGGGGATCTTGGGGGGTTGGGGTGTGTTGGTAAGGGTGCCCATAGGGGGTTGCTGCATGGGTGGGGGATTGTATGGTTGGGGTATTGGTTGGTGGGGTAAGGTTTGTTATGGGGGGTAGTTGTGATGGTGGGTTTTGGGTTGCTGGGGTGGGGACAGGGGGAATGATGTGTGTGTGGTGTTAAAATGTATGGTGTGTATGTGTGTGTTTGTGTTTGTGTGTCTGTGTGTGCGTGTGTATGTGTGTGCATACTCACCTAGTTGTGGTTGCAGGGGTCGAGTCATAGCTCCTGGTCCCACCTCTTCACTGGTCGCTACTGGGTCACTCTCCCTGCGCCATGAGCTTTATCATACCTCTTCTTAAAGCCACGAATGTGTGTATGTTGTGTGTGTATGTGTGTGTGTTTGTGTGTGTCTGTACTCACCTAATTGTGGATCAGGGGTCGATACTTAGCTCCTGGGCCCACCTCTTCACTGACTGCTACTAGGTCCTCTCTCTCTCTGCTATGTAAGCTATGTAAGGTTCCTGCCTCCACTACATCACTTGCTAGACTATTCCACTTCCTGACAAATCAATGACTGAAAAAATACTTCCTAACATCCCTTTGATTCGTCTCAGTCTTCAACTTCCAATTTTGACCCCTTGTTTCTGTGTCCCCTCTCTAGAACATCCTGTCTCTGTCCACCTTATCTATTCCACGCAGTTTTTGTATGTCGTTATCATGTCTCCCCTAACCCTCCTGTCCTCCAGTGTCATCAGGCCGATTTCCCTTAACCTTTCTTCATAGGAAATTCCCCTTAGCTCCGGAACTAACTTTGTTGCAAACTTTTGCACTTTCTCTAATTTCTTGAAGAGCTTGACCAGGTGTGGGTTCCAAACTGGTGGTGCATACTCCAACATGGGCCTGACGTACACAGTGTACAGTGTCTTGAACGATTCCTTACTAAGGTATTGGATCGCTATTCTTAGGTTTGCCAGGCGCCCATATGCTGTACCAGTTATCTGGTTGTGTGCTTCCGGAGACGTGCTCGGTGTTATAATCACCCCAAGATCTTTCTCCTTGAGTGAGGTTTGCAGTCTTTGGCCACCTAACCTGTACTCTGTCTGCGTTCTTCTTTGCCCTTCCCCGATCTTCATGACTTTGCATTTATCGGGGTTAAATTCGAGAAGCCAGTTGCTGGACCACGTGTCCAGCCTGTCCAGGTCTCATTGTAGTTCTGCCTGATCCTCATCTGATTTAATTCTCCTCATTAACTTCACATCATCTGCTAACAGGGACACTTTTGAGTCTTTCCCTTCCATCATGTCATTCACATATACCGAAAATAGCACTGGTCCTGGATCTGACCCTTGTGGAACCCCGCTCGTCTCAGGCACCTACTGTGATACCTCATCACGTACCATGACTCGTTGTTGCCTCCCTGTCAGGTATTCTCTGATCCATTCCAGTGCCCTTCCTGTTATACGTGCCTGATCCTCTAGCTTCTGCGTGTGCATGTGTGTGTATGTGTGTGTGTGTGTGTGTGTGTGTGTGTGTGTGTATGTTTGTGTATGTGTGCATGTGTGTGTGTGTGTGTGTGTATGTGTGAATTTATACTCCCCTAGTTGTACTCACCTAGTTGTGGTTGCAGGGGTCGATTCATAGCTCCTGGCCCCGCCTCTTCACTGGCCGCTACTGTATGTATGTTAGTTACCATTTTGTCCTAGGCACATGTCGATTAGACACTAGGCCTGTTGTATGTATGTGTGTGTGTGTGTGTAACGAAACACTTCGAAATGTTTCGGCCCTGCCGGGAATTGAACCCGGGCCCTCCGTGCGTGAAGCAAGAGCGCTAGCCAGCATGCCATCGGGGTGTGTTTGTGTGTGTTTGTGTGTGTGTGTGTGTATGTGTGTGTGTGTGTGTATGTGTGTGTGTGTGTGTGTGTTGTGTTGTGTGTGTGTGTGTGTGTGTGTGTGTGTGTGTGTGTGTGTGTGTGTATGTTTGTGTGCATCATTGGGGTTGTGGGGTCGGCCGTCAAGTTTGTGTAATTGAATATCTTATCTGTTTTACAAATAGCCGAACAAAGGATCGAGTCTCTACTTTCCGTTATACAGTATGACCAAAACTCGACACTTATTGGAAACCTGAACCTCTGTTCTTGAACACACTAGAGCCGGGCTACTCAATTGGCGGGGTACGATCCGAATCCGAACCTTCTGAGTGTTGTAGTTGGACCGCGGGCTTCAGGGGAAAGCTTAGTTATATAACAACAGTTACCACACTCAGGATCAGGTGGTACACAAGACCGGGATTATTACTTAATTCTGTCTGAATAAAATGCATACACTGAATGGAATACAGTATAACATATATTTTCTTCCATTCAATGGTAATTCATATTGGTAATTATCACTTGTGCAATGAAGTTGACTTTTTTGGCATTTCGGAAAATGAGTTTGACCGCATATGGGCTGGGAAGTGTGGCCACCCTGGTGCAACATATGGGCTGGGAAGTCTGGCCACCCTGGTGCAACATATGGGCTGGGAAGTCTGGCCACCCTGGTGCAACTTTGAATTTCGGGAAAGGTTGTGCATTTGCGTTTGTGCAAGGAATGATTTCGGGTTTTCTCATTTTCGTTTTAGCAAGTTTGATTTTAATTTGCTGTGGCCACATCTTTTTTGAATAAGTACATTGGTGGGGTATTTAATATCGAATCGTCTTGTGATCAAATTCTTCACATCAATGTTTAATCAAACTGGTTAAAACAAATTATTATTCTGGTTGTTCCTAATTATTGTGAGGTGGATATAAAACATGTTTTATTTCAATAAATACAGATAAATTTCAGTAATAAATACATTTCATAACACAGAGGACAACTGCTTCACCAATCTTGCGTTTATTAAAGTTAATTGATTGATATTTTAATATTTATTATACTATTATTTTACAGTCTAAATATGACTTCTAGTTTTGGGTTTCTTTAATTAATGCTCCAGATATTTATTTCCATATCAAATGATTTGTGTTACTAAACTAGTCATATCTTTTTAAAGGAGGCATGACATGACATGACATGACATGTTCAAAAAGAAGAAAGTCTGATGATGAAAATCGTTCCATCAAGGAAGACTGGATACAGCAATTATGCTTTCATTCTTCCTACAAGCAGTTCTAAGACCCTGCACCTCATGTGTAGTGAAACAATTGCCGCAGTGAAGAACAGTAATATGAAACTCCTTTATATATATATATATATATATATATATATATATATATATATGTGTGTGTGTGTGTGTGTGTGTGTGATATCCAATTTTTCTTTATCTAAACCGTTTGATACCCTCATAACCTTACTCTTATCTTCGTTCACTTTCAACTTTCTACCTTGACACACCCTCCCAAACTCGTCCACTAACCTTTGCAACTTTTCTTTAGAAGCTCCCATAAGCACAGTATCATCAGCAAAAAGTAACTGTGTCAACACCCATTTTGTACTTGATTCCCCATAATTTAATCCCACTCCTCTCCCCAACACCCTAGCATTTACTTCTTTTACAACCCCATCACACACACACACACACACACACACACACACACACACACACACACACACACACACACAATATATATATATATATATATATATATATATATATATATATATATATATATATATATATATATATATACATAATGAATCATTATGTAAAAGTTGTATCCGGACCATTGCATACATTGGGACTTGCTCATAGTAGTTGAGTAGCCCTGCAATAGAGCCTCAAATGTGCAAGAGAGTTTCTATCCTCGCTAATTCTTCAATTTTAATTGTAAAACACAATCATTCATTAAGAAACATACTTTTTTTTTTTTAATAAATTTACATAAGAATGAAGTGGAACTCGGACCATAGTCAACGCGAGTTGCAGACTCAACATAAACAACAGTACAAGGGATCTAATACACAGTTAGGCCTGCTATTCACATGAATAACGGTTCGAATCCTTTGCAATCCTCCGACTATTCTGTAGAGTAACGTATTAGCAGAGACTTAGTCTGACCAGAGTATATGCTCTTAGCACCGAGAAGTGATTTCACAGCAGATATCATCATCTAGTCTTTTTCCCCTTCGAATGGAATGGAAGAAAAGAAGCCCGTACTGCTTCGTTTTCAAATATATCAAAATATCTGTACTTTGGCAGGAAAGCAGTTGCATAGCAAATGTTAAATCTAATACGTTGGGCATTTGCAACATTTACATCACTAATTCATTTAATCAGGACCACTATCAGCAGGCATTTTTCCTTAATAGCGTAACTATTCCAGCTGCCATTACTCAGTCGCAAATATTGTCTGTTCTGTGATGAAGACTCAGAGCTCGCTAACAGTAGTGCTTGAGCATAATGTCCAGGAAGTGGGAACGGACTAAACTGCTTATGCGGATTCTGCTGGTCACCACCTGAGTTTCGTCCAGCTTGGGTTTGAATCTTTATGAAACCCATAAACCTGACCAATAGCTTGCCTACTTTCAGTGGGTTGGTTAAAGCCCACAGTCCCACCATCTTCAGTACTATTTGTTTTTCTTGCATCTAATTATTAATACACACACAACCCGCACATATAAAAGAGAGGAGCTTACGACGACGTTTCGGCCCGACTTGGACCATTTACAAAGTCACACTGTGTGTGTATTGTTCCAGTCACGGTATTGTGCCTTTTTTGTTATCTAATTATTAAGTTTGAACTGATTAGTCCTTGGAATTTAGTCGCCCAATTTACATTCCTTTGGTCTAGCAACTTGCATTTTCTAAGTACTGTGGTTTAATGAAGATTGGACAAGGCTCCCATGTCTTGCATCTCCCTTTTCAAAGACATCTGAAGTAGTACTGCAAGCGTTGTACATGCTTCTCGTAAGTGAAACCTGAAGGAGTATTGCCTGTTGTGCATGCCTATCGTAAGTGAAACCTTAAGGAGTATTGCCTGTTGTGCATGCCTGTCGTAAGTGAAACCTGAAGGAGTATTGCTTACGTTATGCATGCCTGTCTTAAATACATAATGGTTATAGTTTAAACATTATTTTTTAAAGGAGTGGGCCAGTAAGCCAGTCGGTGGCCTCGGTCAGTTGAACATAAGCTCTAGTCTCGGGTCATCACATCAGTAAGACCCGCGTCAGCAAACAAGTGTTCTTTTTACTGATGAATCTTCCCTAACCTAACCTACCTTAAATGAAAAATGAAGGAGTTTTTATATATAAAAACATATTTAAATTAATTTACTTTTTTCAGATTTAATATTACAAGATTAAAATAGGCTATCAAAATTTATTTTTGTTTATACTTAAATTATAAATAACAGAATGACAAGGAAAAATAATATATAATCTGGTATTTGCATAAATTCCTAACTTCTAATTTTAACATTTTCCAATCCTGACATCCTAATTTAATTAAGAGGAACTTTGCATTGATAGCAGGTGTTCTAACATTCTCTAATTTGAACTGTGTTAGGCAGAGTAACCACATCCATGAACAGACACAACCTCAGGAGAACACTGCCATTAATTTTAAAGGTAAACGTTACATCTGCCTCACTTGGAAATAAATGATGTCAAGAAATAGGACTGTGAATTAATACCCATAATTCGGAACCAAATGTATTGGTAAGACATATCTAATAACACATCCGAAGATCACTTCATTGTAATTTACTTTACAAGAAGAGACTAATATTATATAAAATGAATGGGAGTTTGTAATGACGAAATAATCCAAGCAAAATGTGCGCTCACTCATCACAGTTTAAGCTTTAATCTTAACACACCATAAGACGCGCTTTCTAGCGGAGGTATATCACGTATATTATTATCCTGCTGACAGTATACTCATCAGCAGGTACCTGTTAATGCCTCGACAGATAACCTGTGACTTGATACTAAAGTTCCGTTAACCCTTCTCTTCAAGTAACAAGAAATAAATGAATGAAAAAAAAATCCAATTATCCGAAATCACAAAGGAAGAAAAAAGTAAAATGCCCTTCAGGTGGTTAATGAGTTGCTCGGAAAAAAATATTTCCTAACTAATGGATTTTGTGTTTTCAGACTGTTTAATGAGCAAGTTGGAGACTAGCTGGAGGGGAGGTCGCGGTGGGTGACATTTCTTGATTTCTTTTTATATTGTTAAACAATGTACGAATGCTAGATGTACAGTGTGTACACTCGCTCATTCACGAACGGAAACACTCACTTTATGGGCACGTAAGTTCCCCTGTCTTCTAATAACATGTTATTTATCCACTATAATCTACCTTGTCCATAATTACTATCGCATTTACTTTATACGTTTCGTAAGGTGAGGTCCAGGATCTTTCCTTAATTATGGTATACCTTAACAAATCTTTCATGATAATTGTTTTGCAGAGGTCTGAGCTTTGCAATGGTCTTTTTGCTCAGACCTCTGCAAAACAATTGTCATCAAAGATTTGTTAAGTTATACCATGAATTAAGGAAAGATCCTGGACTTCACCTTACGAAACGGATAAAGCAAATGCGATAGTAATTATGGACAAGGTAGATTATAGTGGAAAAATAAACTTGTTATTAGAACACGTTAGGACTTAAACTTAAATACACAGATTCGGCAATTTCGGCAGATTCGTTAGTCTTCTGTAATATATACAACAAGACTTGACGTCAGGACTACAGTCGGGATGTATCATCCAAGAGTTGTGTAGCTGGTGTGGTCAGTAAGATGCTGTCTCTAGAAGTTTATAACTTCCATTATCTGGCTGCATGAGATTCGCTTCCCGTGGCTAGGTTGGGAACGCTGTCGCCTCATACGCTGTGTTTGTGGTTCTATCCCTAGCATGGGTGGAAACGTTGGGCATATTTCCTTACACATGCTGCCCCTGTTCGCCTAGTAGTAGGTAGTTAAGTAAAAGGACACAAATGCAACTAATGTGACATTTTATTGTGGCAACGTTTCGCTCTCCAGGAGCTTTCTTAAGCCGTTACAAACTATACATGGACACAGAGGGTATATATATATATGCTCAGAGTGAGGTGTAATACTAGTGGTGGTGGTAGTAGAGACATAAGTTGTAGTAGTAGTAGTAGTAATACAATAAGATAGAACAATCAACTTGCACATGAGGAAAAGGGTGAAAGCAATTTCTTGGGTAGCACAAAAATATAGGTTAGACAAATATTTATGTTGGAGGTGGAACACTGATACAGGTCTTCTCTATTCCAACCTCCAACAGAAATATTTGTCTAACCTATATTTTTGTGCTACCCAAGAAATTGCTTTCACCTTTTTCCTCATGTGCAAGTTGATTGTTCTATCTTATTGTATTACTACTACTACTACAACTTATGTCTCTACTACTACCACCACCACTAGTATTACACCTCACTCTGAGCATATATATATATACCCTCTGTGTCCATGTAACGCTTGTAACGGCTTGATAAAGCTCCTGGAGAGCGAAACGTTGCCACAATAAAATGTCACATTAGTTGCATTTGTGTCCTTTTACTTAACATATTGTCGGTAATTCTAAAAATAGTAAGTAGTTACCTGGGTGTAAGTCAACTGATGTGGGTCGCATCCTGGGGGACACGATTAAGGGAATCCAATGAAAATATGACAAACAGTCTTTGATTACGCACTGACTTTCTTGTGTTATCCTTGGTTGATAAGCCTCTGGGTTAAAAATCCAAACAAATCTTATCTTATCTTAGGTTCAGTGGGACAGGAGCCCTTATTAAGTGATACAAAATAAACATGTTTTTGTGATGGTATTTGACAATTTTACTGCATGGAAATATTTTGTAGTGGTCCAGCAGATGTTAATAACACTCCATATTATAAAGTAAAATTAGGAAATTTAACAAATATAGTCATACGAATATATGAACATACACATTACAAACATATTAATATGCACGAACATGCACACACGAAACACCCACATATACATCCCCCACACACAAACACACAGGCTAACGAGTGCACACACAAACACACAGGCTCAAGAGTGCACACACACATTCTCAGGCAGGTGTGAACACATATACACACATAATCATATAGACACATTTGTCAACATACACAGTATACTCAACAACACATAATCACATAAAAGAAACAGACACATCTGAACACATCCAGAGTGATGATACTAGTATTGGTGATACTTGTATTGGTGAGGTTTGTAGCACTTGTAGTACTGATGCTTGTAGTGGTGATACTTGTAGCGGGGATACTTGGTTTGGTGATACTTGGTGTGGTGATATTTGGTGTGGTGATACTGTAAACAGCCATTCTGTCTGCCTGCCGAGCATATGCTGTCTGTCAGTTTAGTTCATATTTTGCGCCATGCTTGTGCTGCCACCTATAGGCCTATACCCACGTCACTTTGCTCCACCATGTTCCTTCCTCACTTTTCGTCCAGGCAGCCTAGTGTCAACAAGGTCTACTCCTCTCTCCCTCGCAAGGCATGGCCCATCCGGGCCATGGCCACTAATACAGCCTGTGTACCTCACACTTTATACAAATAAAGTAGAAGCCTCCGAAGACTTATCATTGCATTCCCGCTACCAAGAACGACACACTAACCAGTCTAAATATATGGTGGAAGCGGTGGTCGCAGCTGATGTTGCCCGAGAGGGAAGGAAGAGGAATGAAGTTTGTCTTCACTTCATCAGTCTCTACAAGAAGCATCCGTCTCTCAACGAGTTATCCTGATGTCGTGTCTGCAAATCTCAGCATCCAGGCACAGGTACAACCAGAATCCAGGCCGAAATTTGCCTAATTTCTCCGAGAAATGGCGTCACTGACTCATCGCCACAGCGTCCCACGCTGTTTCTCAGTCACGTGCTCAGCCTTACCAGCATGTTATGCTGTTGTTGTTCAGCTCAGCACAGTTATTTCAGCAAATCAGAGGTGAGTTTGTGGTGATGTGTCCAGTGTGTTTTCCTCCCCGAGTTTGCAGGTAGGTGGGAACGGCCGGGTTCTCGCCTACTCACCAACGCTCTACCATAACACTCACGCTGCCGACTCACTCCACTCACTGCCCACTCCCTCTATGAGAGTTACAGCAGTTGATGAGTACTCACATTTTCCTTTTGCATTTCTATATCCTAACATGCACACGATTGTAATCAAATGTCTTGAAGCAATATTTAGCCTTTGTGAGATGCATAACTGTATATGCTAATAACAAAGTATTTTTATGCCTCAGGAGCACAAGGCATGCCTTTCCCCAAAGGGCATTGCAACAATCAGGACAACTCCGTGTAGGAAGCTTCACCTCCCAGTTCTCTATAGGAAATTGGCAGGTGAATAGGTACAATGCTATTATATGGAAGGCCATTTGTCTAGCACTGATATCACAGTCTAGCAGAACAACACTGGGAATTGGCGCTTCCCCACGAGCTACACTCAGATCACGTTAGTCTACTTCAGCTAATACAATCTCACAAGAGCTCCTCGCCTCTTTGGATTTCAACTACGTTCATCTCACGGTGTTCGCTGACATCATAGCTTATTTCCCCTTGTCCATTGCTATTTCAAAGCATTGTTCAGTCCAAACGGACGCGAATCTACAGTATCTGTCCGTGATTTGGCTCCGTGTCCAACAAGTGTGTCATCTCAAATGAAGCAGAAGACCGTCGAGCCTAGTAGCAAGAATCATCTTTCCACAATCCAAGAGACTGTGCTACTCCAGTGGAGTTGTACCATCTTCCCAGTAACAAGAATGTATGTTCTTGTATCAAATCCTCATAATCGCCCTTGCTGAGATTGGATTCATATATTGAAATGAACTCATAACGTGATGAGAAAACTATACTCACTACACTGCATTGTACTACTATTTTCTGGGAGAGGAGAAAGTAATATTACTAAATATAATTTTCTACTTATCCTTAGGGATTACTGCAGTTGGTGCGTATTGCACCAACTGATGTTTTCATCAGGGTAGCACTGGACTTCGTCAGTCATAGTCATGTACATTTCATGTAGAAGCTTTATTGAGTTATAAAGCCACAGTGTACGCTCATTGTTGAATGTATTATATTATTATTTGTATTTTTTCATTTATACTTCACTTGCTTTTTTTTACTATTGAATAAAATAAAGCTTGGGAAACAGCAATCAAGTGTTTCAGTCAATATATTAGGTAAGTAAATTTCAGTCATCATTTCTGCACTCCAAAAATGTGATATTTACTAATGAATAGGGCAGACAGTTGCAAATTTTGCTGCACCATACTAGGCAGGTCCAGCTCAACACCCAAACAGTACCATACCTGAATTTTTGAGTGATTCCTGGGTGAAATATAGAAGGTCGCAGAACACACTGCGCAGTGCACTCCTCTGTCATGCCGGTGGGTAGCGATTTTTTGTGTAACAAAATGGAAACTTTAAAAGAAAGAACAGTGTGTGTTTCTTAAATTCTGTTTGCAGGTCGGTAAAATGGCTAGTGGTACTCACAAAATGCTTCAGGGAGTATTTGGCGACGAAGCAATGGATAGGACACAGTATTTCGATGAAGAACGCTCTGGTCGTCAATCAGCAATGAAAAAAGTGAGGGAGGTTATTCATGAAGATCGTTGTCAGACTATGTAGGGTACTGCAAGAACATGGGGCTAGTGGCTGCGAAATTTGTGTCCCGCTTGTTGTCTTAAGACCAGGAAGACCATTGTTTTCTGGCTACCCTCCCTACTCCTCAGATGGAGCTACCTGTGACTTCTTTCTCTTCCTAAAAATTAAAGTGGCACTCAATTTCAACAGAGTGTAGAAGATTCAAGCAGAACCGCGAGCCGCGGTTCCAGAAAGGATGAATTAGACACTCGTGTAACACTTTTGTTTCTATATTGTCGAAACGTTTCACCAACTAATGGTTTCCTTAGTCAAAAACAGAGAAGAATGGTTGAAGATCAGGAGTTCGAGGTAATCAGTCCTTCAGAATGGAGTCGATGTGATCAGTTCTTCGATCTTGATAAGAGTATAGAATATGTGCGGAGAAGCTTATTTAATGTAGACTGTCGAGGTGAAGCAGTCGTAGACCTGCTTCCACAGTTGTAAGTAGGTCATGCCTATAAGTGTCTGTGTCTGACATGAATGTAGATGTAGAACTGACAGGATGATAAATTAGACACATGTGCAACATATGTGTAATTCATTATAAATAAATAAATAATATATATATATATATATATATATATATATATATATATATATATATATATATATATATATATATAATATAGGACGTACCACCTCTAGAACTTTACTGGGGACCCTCATCCTCAGAGAAGACAATAAACGTACCTCAGGGAAACCTCAAGGTTCTCCCCAGAGGTGTTTGAATATTTTCTTCTCCTACCACCCTTATATATATTATATAAGTGCTTTATTGATAGACAGAATACATTGACAGAAAACACAAACATGAACATTAATACATTGGTACAATATATCAAAGATTATGAATCTCCTCCAGCTCCTCTGGAGCCCAGTATGCAGCATGCATTTCCCCTCTGGATGGCCATGCTGAGGCGCTGGAACATGAAAGTGGCTGCCCATGGGTTCCTGGTGGTGTCGATGAGTCTGGAACCCAGTTCTTTAAGGAAACGTGTTGCATTTTTTCCCCATGCTCCCAAAGTGTCTGATCCCACTGAGACAAATTGATACTGTTGGCTTATGTCCCTGTACTTGCCGATCTTGTACTCCTCCCTGTGGTCAGCAGCTCCTCCCTGTCACCCAACACTGTGAAGGATGTAGGTGTCAGCCAGTGTCGACACACAGGTATAGTCCCATGCCAAGAGATTGCCATTCTACCAATGATAGATGGTGATCCCATCGGGGCAGTTTGCTGGGTTGTGGGTATTGTTGGCTGTTAGTGGTCGGGGCTCTCTCTCGGCTGGGCATCCAGCTGAAGCAAGGGTTCTCTTTATGATGTCGTTGACTGCATTGTGTCTTGCATGCCAGCCCTTGGTTTTGGAACAGTTTAGACCATGTAGACCATATTAGTCGGCTTGCGCATCACCGCAAATACACGTATATTCCGTGTGAATTGGGGCAGCAAGGCGCAGAGGCACTGCAATACGGAGGGTTTTAGGGTCGAGGCATGTTCCCATTGCCGAAATGGGAACTGTTTGGAGGAAGTCCCCAGAGTAAGTGCACTCACAGATATATATATATATATATATATATATATATATATATATATATATATATATGTCGTGCCGATTAGGTAAAACTGGTCAATTAGCAAGAACTCATCTAAAATTAAGTCCTTTCTAAAATTTTCTCTTATACGTTTAAAGATATATTTTTTTCATTTATGTTAATGTAAGAATTTATAATTTTGTACCAAGAGAAACTTTGAAAACCTACCTAACCTTATTACAACAAGCGCAATTTAATTTAGCCTAACCCAACTAAATATATTTTAGATACGTTAACATCAATTTAATAATAAACAAACACAATGAAATATATTTTTTCGTTATGTTCAGAATGATTTTGGGAAATTATTGCATACACAAATTTTCACTTGTCTTATATGGCAAGGTAAGCGTTGCTATTTAAGCCAAAATCGCAAGTTTTACCTAATCGGCACGACATATATATATATATATATATATATATATATATATATATATATATATATATATATATATATATATATATTCAGTGCCGATTAGGTAAAACTGGTCAATTAGCAAGAACTCATTTAAAATTAAGTCCTTTCTAAAATTTTCTCTTATAAGTTTAAAGATATATTTTTTTCATTTATGTTAATGTATTTATGTTAATTTATAATTTTAATGTTAATTTATAATTTTGTACCAAGAGAAACTTTGAAAACCTACCTAACCTTATTACAACAAGCGCAATTTAATTTAGCCTAACCCAACTAAATATATTTTAGATATGTTAACATTAATTTAATAAACAAACACAATGAAACATATTTTTTCGTTAGGTTCAGAATGATTTTGGCGAAATTATTGCATACACAAATTTTCACTTGTCTTATATGTTTTTAAGCCAAAATCGCAAGTTTTACCTAATCGGCACGACATATATATATATATATATATATATATATATATATATATATATATATATATATATATATATATATATATATATATATATATATATATATTTAACCTGTGCCGCCACAATGGCAGACATCTACTTGCCATACTCTGTAGCTGAAGGGGGTGGAGTTGCCAGCCACAGGGAGACCCACAAATATGCTATAACTTCATCCCAATAGAGTTGGAGACCCTTGGAGCATGGGGCAAGTGTGTTCAAAAGTTTCTCAATGAGCTGGGTGGAAAATTCATCATAGAAACCAAGGACCACAGGGCGACCAGCTTCCTCTTTCAGAGACTCAGTGTTGCGATCCAGAGGGGAAATGCCTGCAGTATTCTGGGCACGCGGCCCACTACCGGGGAGCTGGACGAAGTATTTGACATGTAGCTCTGAGTTGTCATCTATGTTGTTTTACTCACTATTGTATTCTTGTTAATGTATTTTGACAATGTATTGTATCTTGAAATAAATTTTATGTATATTTAATAAAAGATGGGGTGGTAGAGGAAGTGGAATATTCAAATGGCTTCAGAAAGACATCTAAATATTCTTCCTTGAAGCCTTTTTATCCACTTCTCCGAGGATATGGGACCCACAATTTACACCAGAGGTGGACCCCATTGTATATATATATATATATATATATATATATATATATATATATATATATATATTATATGTCTTTCCGAACAAATAATTTATGTGATAAGTCTTGGGATATCAATCTCAACACAACGAAAATAATTCATATAATTTACTTTAAGTAATATTGAATAAATTTAAAATGACCGATGTTATATCTAGTATAACTAGGTTTAAAAAATACCCTTTTTTTAAAGATGTAATTTGCAATGTGTCAGTTAGTAGAACAGATTCATTTTGCTATCCATTCTATGATAAAAATTATAAATGATCTCGAATAGACACAAGAGATAACAAGTTTTATTAACCGTATATTCACTGAAATCTTTCATACGCTTACTTGAAAGTTACAGTCCGTCATAAGATAATGTTGAGGTACAGACGTTGAGGACACGTTTAAATACAGTGATACAGTAGATATAAATACAGTGATACAGTAGATATATATAAGATGGTTCGGTTAAGGAACAAGGAAAAAACTCAGAATACTGAATCCTAGTCAAATAATTTATGCTTAAAAAAGAAAAAGTACTGACATGAAAACTGAGTTGGAAGGAGAACAAATATGACTTTAAATAATATGTTTGATCATAAACCTGCCAAGAAAGGGCCGGAGGGGTTTACTGAAAGGTTCCTTCTTTTGTTTTATTGTAAACAAATAAGTTTAAAATTTATACTAAAATATTTAAAATTCTATAAACTTAAAAAAAAAAAATATAGCTTATAAAAACAAATAATTTTAGAATTTACAACAAGAGATCAGGAGATGGTAAAAGTATTTTTTCAATAAAACGATTAATGTGATAAGTATCCCAAGAGACTTGTAATGAATCAGTTCATCTCTTAAAATATTTTTCTTATGAGAGTCTGAGTGGAGAAAAAAATGCTTAAATTTCATTAAATTTCCAAAAATAGTTTTTTCTATAATCTAAGATTCTTTGCATTGCTTTCTATGGATCCTGATATAAATAACTAATAATTTGAAATTTAAAAGTGGATGAGAGTCCATAAGGTGAGTGTGGTTCCTTGATGCCAGTGTCGGTGGGTTTCAGGTCCAGGGAATTGGATCAGTTATTTTCCTTTGGTCGAGCCGAGGTCTCTCATTTTCAGGGCTGTGTGTAATCAATGTGAGTTTAGCGCTTCCTAGTATATAAAATAATAACTGATTAGCATTATAGAAAATGAGAAACTTTCAATATTTATTGATCAATTAACATTCAGGTTTATTAATGTCTGTGAGATGCCATAACAATACTTTACTTAACATAATAAACTCTTTATTTTGAAATTAGAGTGGCAACTCCTACTAAAATTTTTGCTTTATAAACTTAGATCATAAGCTTTATATGAGAAACATTTTTTTTTGTAATTCTAAAACTTCACAAACCGTAATGGTTCAAAGAAAAAAAATACGACTGTTTCGGAAATTGATAGGAGAGCGTGTGTAGAGAATTGAGAGCAGGAGGCGCGCAGGGATTTGTTAGTAGGGGAGCGTTGAGAATTCTAAGCAGTGAGAGTGTAGGATAGGCAAAGGCTGTGTGTGTGTGTATATGTGCAAGGAAATTGTTGACAGGCTTGTGGGTAGGAGGACTTTCTGGCGAAGTGAGAATGGCAAGGGAAAAATGTGGGGAGAGAGAGAGAGAGAGAGAGAGAGAGAGCAGGAATAGTGTAAGCAATGTAATGGTGGGCAGGTGTTAGGTAGGGTAGAAAGATGGTTGCGTTTGTATGAATATAATATGAAGGAGAAGAGATGAAATGGGTAAACATTATATAAATTGTTTACATTATTTACAAGTTCATTAATGAAATATTTTTGCAACATTTGTTTATCCATCCTTTGAAAGTGTTTCGCCAGTCAGTGACCTCATCAGTCCAATCGAGAGAAGAACTTTGAAAGACAAGGAGGAGTTTGAAGTAATCAGTCCCTCAGCCTGAAGTCGATATATTCTTTCCAACAATCTTGATATGAATACAGCATATGTGCTGAAAAAGGGCTTATATACTGCACACAAGTGATGTTAGACAGTTAGAGGCTTAACATCGTTGCAAAAATCCAGTAGTGGAAGGTCATGTCAATAGGTCAAGAAAGCTTGTAGAATTCCCTGTATCATCACCCCAAGATTTTGTATTTGATGTATATATAAATCGCCAGTCACTGGCTGGTCAAGCTAGGGGAGTGCTGGCAGGGGTTGAGTGCTGGCAGGCTTGAGTGCTGACAGGGGTTGAGTGCTAGCAGGGGTTGAGTGAACAAAACTATGAAACACAGAGGTATAGTGGGCAGAGGCAGAGTAGACAAAGGTAGAGTGGGCAGACATAGAATGGCAGAGGTAGAGTGGTACAGGAAGTGCAGAGAGGAGTTGGGAAGAAAAGAGTAGGAAATACAAAGGTATTGTACGGAGCGGTTAGGTGTGTAAGAGTAGGAAACGCAGGAGTAGAGTAAGATTGAGTAATGAAAGAAGGGAATGTGAGGAGTGGCAGAGTTAGTGAATGTGAGGAGTGGCAGGGGTAGTGAAAGGATGTGAGGAGTGGCAGGAGAAGTGAAAGGAATGTGAGGAGTGAGCAGTGGTAGTGAAAGGAAGGAATGTGAGGAGTGGCAGGGGTAGTGAAAAGAAGGAATGTGAGGAGTGGCAGTGGTAGTGAAAGGAAGGAATGTGAGGAGTGGCAGGGTTAGTGAAAGGAAGGAATGTGAGGAGTGGCAGGGGTAGTGAAAGGAAGGAATGTGAGGAGTGGCAGGGGAAGTGAAAGTAAGGAATGTGGGGAGTGGCAGGGGTAGTGAAAGGATGTGAGGAGTGGCAGGAGAATTGAAAGGAATATGAGGAGTGGCAGGGGTAGTGAAAGGAAGGAATGTGAGGAGTGGCAGGGGTAGTGAAAGGAAGGAATGTGAGGAGTGACAGGGGTATTCAAAGGAAGGAATGTGAGGAGTGGCAGGGGTATTCAAAGGAAGGAATGTGAGGAGTGGCAGGGGTATTCAAAGGAAGGAATGTGAGGAGTGGCAGGGGTAGTGAAAGTAAGGAATGTGAGGAGTGGCAAGGGTAGTGAAAGGAAGGAATGGATAGAGAGGCAGGTGAAGTGTTGGGAATATTTAGTTAAGAAACAGTAAGATAAGCAGGGGCAGAGAAAGCAGGGAAAGTGTAGCAAGGAATTAGGCAAGCGAAGTAGAATGGGCATAAGTAGTGTAGAGGAGAGTCGACTGAACACGAGTGGGATAGGAAGTGATAGTAAAGGTAGTGAAGGGAGGGGAAGGTAGGATGAGAGATGGATGGGAAAAGGTAACGTGGGATGCAGTAGTGTGCGGAGGGAATGGGAAGGGTAGAGAGGCAGGGGAAGGGTAGGAATGGGTTGGAAAAGCAGGGAAAGAGTATGGAAGGGTTGGGTAAGGATGGCCAGGGGAAGCCAAAAAAAATACCACAATTCCTTTGCTTCTTCTGGTTGTTTAACTTATATTTAATGTGAGATAGTCTACTAAATATGTCTTTACGAGTCAATCTGGCTGTCTCTTTCTGTAAGTCTCTGAGTGCATCTCTGTCTTTATCTCTTTGCTTTTTCTTTGTCTCTCTGTCTACTAGATTGTCAGCCTCTCTCTGTAAGTCTTCCTGTCACTCTTCTGTCTGTCTATTTGTTTTTGAATACGTGTGTATGTGTTTGTGTACTCACCTAATTGATTGCAGAGGGTCGATTCATAGCTCCTGGCCCCGCCTCTTCACTGGTCGCTACTGTGTGTGTGTACTCACCTAGTTGTGGTTGCAGGGGTTGATTCATACTTCCTGGCCCCGCCTCTTCACTGGCCGCTCCTGGGTCACTCTCCCTTCGCCATGAGCCTTATTATACCTCTTCTTGAAGCTATGAATCTATCCTGCCTCCACTACATCACTTCCCAAGCTATTCCACTTCCTGACCACTCTATGACTGAAGAAATACTTCCTAACATCCCTGTGATTCATCTGAGTCTTCAACTTCCAACTGTGACCCCTTGTTGCTGTGTCCCATCTCTGGAACATTCGGTCTCTGTCCACCTTGTCAATTCCTCTCAGTATTTTATATGTCGATATCATGTCCCCCTATCTCTTCTGTCCTCCAGTGTCATCAGGTCGATTTTTCTTAACATCTTCTCGTAGGACATACCCCTTAGCTCCGTGACTAGTCTTGTTGCAAACCTTCGCACTTTCTCTAGTTTCTTTATATGGTTAGGTGTGGGTTCCAAACTGGTGCTGCATACTCCAGTATGGGCCTAACGTACACAGTGTACAGTGTTCTGAACGATTCCTTATTAAGATGTCGAAATGCTGTTCTTAGGTTTGCTAGGCGCCCGTATGCTGCAGCAGTTATTTGGTTGATGTGCGCCTTATGAGATGTGCCTGGTGTTATACTCACCCTAAGATCTTTTTCCTTGAGTGATGTTTGTAGTCTCTGGCCCCCTAGACTGTTCTCCGTCTGCGGTCTTCTTTGCCCTTCCACAATCTTCATGACTTTGCACTTGGTGGGGTTGAACTCCAGGAGCCAATTTCTGGACCAGTCCTGCAGCCTGTCCAGATCCCTTTGTAGTTCGGCCTGGTCTTCGTCCGATTGAATTCTTCTCATCAACTTCACATCATCTGCAAACAGGGACACTTCGGAGTCTATTTCTTCCGTCATGTCGTTCACAAATACCAGAAACAGCACCGGTCCCAGGACTGACCCCTGTGGAACCCCACTCGTCACAGGCGTCCGCTCTGACTACCATGAGATTGAATCACCGATACTTTAGCACGCCTCCCTATAAGCCCGCAAAAATTCCAAGACTCCTTAGTCCACTCGGTCATCAATGCTCCAGTCATCAAGTGTCCAGTACCCCGGATGCGAGCACATACGTTGTCTTGGAAACTAATTCCATTCTCGTCCCGATCGGAATGCATGTCTTCACGAGCAGCACACATATTAAAGTGATTTTAAGTGAATAACAATGCTGCAACTTGTCGTTGACAAATCCTGTAGTACTAAGGCGCCTGTTGTTTGAATCACTGATGGCGAGTGGACTGAGGCATATTAGAATTTTGGCTGCCTTCTCGTGAGGCATGCTAAAGTATTGGGGCTCGATTTATTTATTTATTTATTATAGGTAGTAGGTTGGTAGACAGCAACCGTCCTGCCTAATATATGTGAAGAACAAAACTGTAATTGTTTTTTTCACAATGATAGGATTGCTGGTATCTTTTCAAGAAAACAAGTACATCCTGTTACTTCTATTTACATTTAGATCACACTTTACAGGTAAGTAAACGTACATGTATGAACACTCACCTGAGTTTCTATTTTCTTAGTAGTTTTTGACGACTAAGATGCCGGGATCAATGGGCTTTTATCCTGTATAAATTATTAGAAATTAAGATTTTTTTTTTTTTTTATAAAACTGGAATGTTTGAATGTACGTGGATCTTGTGCAGAGGATAATACAAAGATGAATGAAACCTCTTTCAACTCCTTGAACTCAAGACACTTCAGAAGCAAGCATGATGCTCTATACCACTCCACACTAATCCCCCGAAATAGCTCAGGACAGCTACGACCTTTCGTGACCACTGACCTCAGAGAACCGACCATTTTTTTTAACACCGACCGTCTCCCACCGAGGGAGGGTGACCCCGAGAAAAAGGAAGCACTTTCATCATCACTTACTTCAGTTCAGACACTCCTCAAAATGGCAAATGTATCACAGTAACTGAATCTAATACTGACAAGTAACATTTTGTTGGCCAGTGTAATTTTATAACAATGTTGGTAGAATTGTCGACAATGTGTTAGGTAAATGGATGCATGGTGACAACGTTTCGCTCTCCACGAATCTGTACAAACTGGTCATGAATGCAGAGTGTATATGTAAGTAACAAAGTAAGTTAAAAGGGCATAAACACTAGTATATGCCTACTGGCTCATGGTATTGGTGGTGGTGGAGGTACCAGTAGTAGTAGTAATAATAATAGTAGTAGTAGTAGTAGTAATAGCAATAGCAATCCTGTAGAAATAATTTTTGGTTACAATATTATAGCGGGATCCTTTCTTTTAGGAAAACTATTACGGAGTACTGTATTAAAAAAATATATATATAAAAAACAATGTTTTATAGCTCCGGTGTTATTCCCAATCCGGACGTGTTTTATTCCTGTCAAGGCAGAGTGGCCAGGACAGGAGCAAATGAGGTGTTGGAGAGTTAGCACGCGTAGAAAGGCATCTGGGTGAAGCCGTCAATGGTTGGCGTTAGTGTGAGTAGGTGGTTTGGTGAGTTTTTTTTTTGTGTGCGTATACTACAGGTAATTTAGTGTGTAAATGCTCTCATGTTTTTAAAGGCCGTAGTGTGTGCAAAGGTCTGTTTTGAAGAGTATAACGTTCTAACTGTAGGCTAAGTAGCCAGCAGGACAGGTGGGGTGTCATGGAGCCTCCCTGTTTATAAATGTTCATTTAGTGAACTGGAGTGTGGTGTTTTTTTTTTTGTAGTAGGTTATAAGTTGTATATAAGTTATTTATTATTATAAGATATATATAGTGATCACAGTGGTACATTTCCTTCATGTACCGAGGAACCACACTCAAATACTCACTATTTTTTTAGTTTGGTGATTCGTTATGTGAAGGGTATAGTGAATGTGGTTGCTCATGTATTTCCTCGTGTGTACTGTACATAATGTAGTGTAGACATTTATCTGCTCTCGTTTTGCAGTGCTTGCAGTAGGTGAGTTGGTTGCTGTATTGCTGTGAGACACAGAGTTGATATTGTATTTTCTCTTTGTAATCGCATGTACACTAATTTTTGGCACTGTTTATATATTTTTCTAAAGTGCATTTTTTTGGGGGCAAGCAGAGTGTATGCTACTGAGCACTTATGTTTAGAAAGACAAGCTTCTCAGTTTATCATAAGGATCCTTGTATATATTTATTGTGTAAACTTTTTTATATACTATGTACAGAGGTATCCCAGTCAGCTCTTTAATTAATTTTCTGTCATGTACTGAAAATGCATCAACGTAGGTGTTTGGCCAAAACAGTGTTGTAATGGTGCATTTTCTTGTTTATGTTTCAGAGTCCAGCTATAAATAATCACGACTCATTTGGCGTTAAACCTGATCACTTTTACGTCAAACGAGTTTAACACGATTACGGAATAGCAGTGCTCATTGTAGAGATAAGCTTTATGTTAATAAATGTTTATATTGTGTTTTTTGTATGTACAAGTCAAATGCATCAAGACAGTGCTTGATGCAATTTTCTTATTTTTTGAGAATTTTGTTTTCCCCAGACTAGGGTTATTTTCCCATTTTCCTTGACTAGCTGGACCCAAGTGGGTTCAAGCTAGCTCATTGAGGCCTTTGGTCTGGGGGAGGGATATTACGGAGGACTGCATTAAAACAATTATATAAAAAAAAAACAATGTTTTATAGCTCCGGTATTATTCCCAATCCGGACGCGTTTTATTCCTGTCAAGGCAGAGTGGCCAGGACAGGAGCAGATGAGGTGTTTAGTTCAGTACGGAAGGTGGCTGGGTGAAGCCGTCATGGGTTGCCGTTAGTGTGAGTATGTGGTTTGGTGAGATTTCTTTGTGTATACTATAGGTAATTTAGTGTGTAAATGCTCTCACGTTTTTTAAGGCCCTAGTGTGTGCAAGGGTCTATTTTGGAGAGTATAATGTTTTACCTGTAGGCTAAGTAGCCAGCAGGAAAGGGGGGGGGGTGTCATGGAGCCTCCCTGTTTATAAATGTTAATTTAGTGAACTGGAGTGTGGTGTTTTTTTGTAGTTGGTTATAAGTTGTATATACGTTATTTATTATCATATATATATATTTTTGTATAAGTGAGTTTTTGTCCTTCCTTCCTAAATTAATATTGTTTTACATATAATTGTATGCTGGCCCTAGAGATGCTGTGTTTCTTCAATGTAATTTAAATGCCCTTAGCCAGCAGATTGAACAGCCATTTAGGAGCCAGGACCTTTTCATTTAAGTTACGATATCGAAGTCGTAACAAAACTCGTGTACATCTTCGATAATTTGGTTCTTTAATAACTAGGCTGGCGCCATTGAGTCACCAGAAATTGTTGGAGTACCTCAGGTCTTGTACACTTGAGTTGTTCAAGTTATCGTTTCTACATGCATTGTTGTATTCAATGAGACATGGTTTAGGTTTCATGCTCTTCCACCGATACTTTGTCACTGCCTCCACAGTGGACTATGTAAACCCTGCATTGACCGGTTTGAGGTTCTTCAATGTAGTCCAGGTCAGGTCTTTGATGGATGTCCTGGCTGCGATTGCGACTATTGTGCTGGCATTTGTGAGTATTTAGGAGACGTTCAAGGTAACCTAACTATTGACAATAATTATAACTTTGTTTAAATAGGTGTTATTGAGAGGAGAATTAATAATTTGAAGGACTAATTTCTTACAATCCTTGATAAATAAGGAAAGAAATTACAGCTCGGTAAATTTTTGGTGTATGTATACACACTCCTCGTCAAGACACTCGAGGCTGCAAATTCGAAGAGCTCTTAGAAAAAATAAAATAAAATGATGACGCTTCGTTTTGTCTTAGTATCAAGACTTAAATAGAAGAGTGTGAAATCTTTTCATCTTGTGTGTTTGTAGGCTTTTTTGTAAACTTGGAGTTTCTGGGTGTTATATACTTTGTGGATGAGGACGTCGAGATATGTTGACCTTTCAATGAACTCTGCCTCAAAAATCTGGATAAGACATGAGAGAACTTAATCTGGAAAGAAGTAGAGAGTCCATCTCAGTAGCTAGCCTCAGTGTAGAATTTGATTTCCACTGCTAACACGCAGTTACTCCAATGTACCAGACTCTCTCTCTCTCTCTCTCTCTCTCTCTCTCTCTCTCTCTCTCTCTCTCTCTCTCTCTCTCTCTCTCTCTCTCTCTCTCTCTCTCTCTCTCATTTCTCATGCGGTTTAAGTTGAGGGGAAGAATGAAGAATGAATGTTCGACAAAGGTACATTCGAGTGGCGAACGACTGATACGGCTTTTCTTTTACGATAGGAAAACAAAACAAAGGAAATGAATCACACGCTCGCGTAAGTAGTCTTTGTCCGAGGTAAATGTGGCTGAAGTGTCTTGTGTGAGAGCTTGCAAGGAGAGAAGCACTGATGGGAAAGGACGTTAGGGAAGTTTGGAGAAGGGGAAAGAGGGGAGTCAGAGTAAGCTTTGAAAAAATGGTAGGTTGTGAGAAGGGAAGGATAATCAGCGGAAGCTCTCCTGGGAGTGAGATGAGTTATGAGAATCGGGAGAAAACATGAGAAAATACGCGGAGAAAATGACTGACTAGCTGGAAAAAACGATACAAACGAGGCTGCTGCGTGGGGAGAGAGTAAGAGAGATCATAGGTAGAAGAAACATAATCCTCGTTGAGCTTAAGCCTATGACTTTTATTACAATTATTGGATGTGGATTTTATAAATCCATATATACACGTAAACATACACACAAATGAATAAACGGAAGAATAAATGAGAACTCGAACATTGGATATACGAGGTAGAAGGTCCAACTCACTTTTCTGGGTTAGAAGGCTTACAATAGGAAGGTTTCACAGACAATACAGCTGTGTTACCTCTGCATAAGTAGCCACTGTCTGTGACTCAACTGTCCTTTTCCACAGCCCAAGAAGCATTCATGAGAAATCTATTCTCATACCCCTCAAAGTAATATAGTCTAGAAACTCAAGATAAATCGTAATGAACGATTCTAAACGATTAAACATGGTCATGAGTAATAGCAGGACCAGGAGAGTATCACAGATAACAGTGCTGTGGCATCTCTGTATGAGTGGCCATAGACAATTTGACTTCGCTGGGTATGGGAATAGATCTGCTAAGAAAACTACTGGGGTTGTGAGAAACGGCAGTTGGATCGCAAAGTGTGACCATTGATGCAGATATGACATAGAATTGTTTTTTTGTAAAACTTTCCTACTGATTGCCTCCAGGTCTAGTGGTAGAGGCCTGAACCTGATACTATTCAGGACCACGGATTGATTCCCCGTCCGTTCTTCTGTTTGTTTTTATTAACAGACGATTATTTCCCAGTAGAAGTAGGCCTTAGACAGGGATGTGTGATGTCACCATGGTTGTTCAATATATTTATAGATGGGGTTGTAAGAGAAGTGGATGCGCGGTGTTGGCAAGAGGTGAGGGGTTAAAAGATAAATAATCTAACACAAAGTGGGAGTTGTTACAGTTGCTCTTTGCTGATGACACTGTGATTTTGGGAGTTTCTGAAGAAAAGTTGCAGATGTTGGTGGATGAGTTTGGTAGGGTATGTAAAAGAAGAAAATTAAAAGTGAATATAGGAAAGAGTAAGGGGATGAGGATAACAAAAAAATTAGGTAACGAAAGATTGGATTTCAGATTGGAGGGAGAAAGTATGAAGGAGGTGAATGTATTCAGATATTTAGTAGTGGACGTGTCAGCAGATGGGTCTATGAAAGATGAGGTGAATCATAGAATTGACGAGGGAAAAAAGATGAGTGGTGCACTTAGGAGTCTGTGGAGACAAAGAACTTTGTCCAAGGAAGCAAAGAGGAGAATGTACATGAGTATAGTTATACCAACGCTCTTATATGGGTGCGAAGCATGAGTGGTGAATGTTGCAACAAGGAGAAGGATGGAGGCAGTGGAGATGTCATGTCTGAGGGCAATGTGTGGTGTGATTATCATGCATAGAATTTGTAGTTTGGAAATTAGGGAAAAGTGCAGGATTATCAAAACTATTATCCAGAGGGCTGAGGAGGGGCTGAGGTGGTTTGGACATGTAGAGAGAATGGAACAAAATAGAATGACTTCAAGAGAGAGGATGGAGGCAGTGGAGATGTCATGTCTGAGGGCAATGTGTGGTGTGATTATCATGCATAGAATTCGTAGTTTGGAAATTAGGGTAAAATGCAGGATTATCAAAACTATTATCCAGAGGGCTGAGGAGGGGCTGAGGTGGTTTGGACATGTAGAGAGAATGGAACAAAATATAATGACTTCAAGAGTGTATAAATCTGTATTGGAGGGAAGGCAGGGTAGAGGTCGGCCTAGGAAAGGATTTAGCGAGGGGGTAAAGGAGGATTCGTTTGCGAGAGGCTTCGATTTCCAGCAAGCATGCGTGAGCATGTTAGATAGGAGCGAATGGAGACAAATGGTTTTTAGGCCTTGACTTGCTGTTGGAGTGTGAACAGGGTAATATTTATGAAGGAATTCAGGGAAACCGGCAGGACGGACTTAAGTCCTGGAAATGGGAAGTAGAGTGCCTGCACTCTGAAGGAGGGGTGTAATGTTGCAGTTTTATAAGTGTAGTGTAACCGCACCTTTGACAAGACAGTGATGGAGTAAATGATGGTGAAAGTTTTTCTTTTTCGGGCCATCCTGCCTTGGTGAGAAATGGCCGATTTATTAATAAAAAAATATTACAACTCATGTTGAATTTCTACATGTACTCAAATACCTTCGAGGATGCATAGAAGGAAATTATATAGATGCAAACAATTATTTGCCTGAGTGAGTTGGAGATCAATTACATTGTTATTTGTAGGTATTTCCGGCTTTCAGTGAACACATTTACTCTACACAAAATACATGTAAACTCAATGGCTCTATGGGCTGCTTAAATACAAGTAACAACGCAGTGCCCTCCCTGGAGATGTTATCTCGTCTGGATGTCAACCAGGACGATTGCAGACCGAATTTCAAGAAGCACAGTGATGGAGGTTCCAGTCTACATTGCGTTAATTTCGGCTTGCAATCTGATTACAATCCAAACGTAGCATATGTCAACAAAATTCAACCCAGCATTCTTGTCCGCCACTGACGTTACTGTTCACTTCTGGTTTCACTGAATTCACTCAAATTTCCTTTGCTAATTAAATTTTCAGGATTATTAATTGTTTCTGTACATTGAAATTACATATTCATTTATAATTCTATATATATATTACTTTGTAAAATAAGAACAATGATTGATGCAGTGTTTTGCACCACTAAATGGAGGATAAATATAGTGTGCCTTTGGCAGTATAATGATTGAATGGAAAATTTTCCTTTCCCATAAAACCCGCTATTGTAACAGCAGATTTGGCTTACAACTTAAAGTTAATATGTATTTCGTGGAAAGTATTACTGACCAAAACCAATATTAAACAGGTATTTTGTTGCATGTAACACCGGTCTGTGTTTTAAAATGAATTTAATAGCGTTTATGATATTGTACGATATGTTTAAATAAAATATAAAATATGCGAGGTCAGATAATTATGACTAAGGATGAAACTATAAATATAAAAAATCGAGAAAAGAAAATGTGATGTTGAACCGCCTTTAAGAGAGCAACAAGGTCAGTTATTTATTGTAATATGTTACTTTACTATGAGTTACATCGCTGGCTTTGACAAACACATAATGCAAAGATATATTTGTGCACTGAGAGCAGCTAATACTTACTGGTCGCTTGAATGCGAGAATAATCATATCAAATAGTTCATTTATCACTTATTATACTTTTGAGTCGGTCCTCATTAGAGTACATAAAAAAACATTACGAATCAATGACCTGAACATAGTGATTGTACAATTATAGTATTAATAATATAGTCCGCACTCAGCTCACTAACATCTTCTCAATAGACAGCAAAGCATGTAAACACTTCTTTGATTATCATTGACAGATATGAAACAGACATTATAGTATCCCGTTCTTTATGGCCTTTACCGTTTTTTTGTGAGTTGCATCTATTTACCAGAGATAATCTCCCGCATTTTACCACAATATCTCGGATGATGATGATGTGATCATTTTCCTCTGAAATTACTAATAATTTACTAGTTAACTCATATTAGACAATAAAAACACTTATCTAGTAATGAGAAAAGATCATTAAAGAACCGTTTGTATATTTTTCTATTTATGGTCCCATTCACGACCCCACTTGTTGTTAATATGGCTTTTATGAGGTAACGTCTAGACGTAGTAAAGATATATTGTTGCTTCACACTCAGCGGAGACTGGCCCAACATGGCGAGTAGTAGGGAGGACTCCCAGTGAATACCTTTTACCATTAAATGTGGAAACGTATTGGGAGACCAAATAACTTCCACAGGGAAACAGTAAATAATCAGTACAAGCACTTAACATCCTCCCACACACACAGAGTTAGCGACTGTAAATATTATTTGATATAATTACCCTTCTAGGAAGGTTTAGGTAGGTTTATATAGTAGTAACTAATATCAGAATTAGATAAGTAACCGTAGATATTATTAATGTATTCCTAGGACCTTAACATAGGTAGGATTAGGCACTTAACATAGGCGAATATTAGTTAGAGAATTGGCTACCCAACATTCAGAAAAAGACGGGAGTCAGAGAGACGCCAAGTATCTACTTGGAGTACAGACACTAACGTGACAACACCTGACATGTCAATCAGCCTGGAGAACAGGCGTTAATACACTTGGCCTGGAGACAGCAAAATCATAAGAGGCTTCCCAAACTACTGTGGATATTCGTCTCTATCCAGGCAAATCCGCAGTTAGACAATACCTTTGATTTTCTCTCAGCATACTTGGCCAACATTTCTGGGGAAACATAGGTTGTAGTCGATCTGTGGGGTTAAAGAAGAGGGACTCGCGAACACCAGATAAGTCCATCACTGCAAGAGCTACTGAGGGTGAGGGAACAGAGTACTCCATACCAACAAGTGAGTTAATCCTTCATTCGTGTATAGTTAGGAATTTCTTACAAGAACAGTAGTAACTGGAAATATGTTGTAAGAGCCACTTGTGAGCCTGGGAGGACTATCTCAGGGAGTCTGTGTCAACAGCAAGTGCCAAGGTGAGCAGCTCACAAGGGGGCAGTTCGCACAAAAATTTCCAGATTAAATATCATCAGGTATCATTGCCTCCCCTCGACACTGAGAGTGCCTGCACCTACCCTCACCACTGAGAGTGCCTGCACCTCCCCTTACCACTGAAAGTGCCTCCACTTCCCCTTGCCACTGAGAGTGCCTCCCACTTCCCATCGCCAATGAGTGCCTCCACTTCCCCTCGCCACTGAGAGTGCCTCCACTTCCCCTCACCACTGAGAGTGCCTCAACCTCCTCTCGCCACTGAGTGCCTCCACCTCCCCTCGCCATTGAGAGTGCCTCCACTTCCCCTCACCACTGAAAGTGCATCCACCTCCTCTCGCCAGTGAGAGTGCCTCCACCTCCTCTCACCACTGAGAGTGCCTCCACCTCCCCTCGAAATTGAGAGTGCCTCCATTTCCCCTCACCACTGAGAATGCATTCACCTCCTCTCGCCTGTGACAGTGCCTCCACCTCCCGTCGCCACTGAGAGCGCCTCAACTTCCCCTCGCCACAGAGAGTGCCTCCACCTCCCCTCGCCAGTGAGAGTGCCTCCACCTCCCGTCGCCACTGAGAGCGCCTCCACTTCCCCTCACAACTGAGAGTGCCTCCACCTCCCCTCGCCACTGAGAGTGCCTGCACCTCCCTTCGCCACTGAGAGTGCCTCCCTTCCCCTCGCAATTGAGAGTGCCTCCACCTCCTCTCGCCAGTGAGAGTACCTCCACCTCTACTTGCCACTGGGAGTAGCTCAACTTACCCTCGCCACTGAGAGTGCCTCATCCTCCCCTCGCCACTGAGAGTGCCTCCACCTCCCCTCGCCACTGAGAGTGCCTCCACCGCCCCCTCACCACTGAGAGTGCCTACACCTCCCCTCACCACTGAGAGTGCCTGCACCTCCTCTCACCACTGAGAGTGCCTACACCTCCCCTCACCACTGAGAGTGCCTGCACCTCCTCTCACCACTGAGAGTGCCTGCACCTTGTTGTGTCCCTGTCCATTAGACACAATGAATATTTGTGATTAATGTATATTATTTCCGATTCACTTAATACTATATTGCCGATATCATTATTAATAGCTAAAATAATGCTATTGATCTTTATAATATTATCTATCTCTAAAAGTTTAGCTATGTATATAGGTAGGTTGTCTTTTATTGATTTAAGTCTGGGACTACTGTCCTAATTACCATAGGGTAGTTGAATCAATTGGTCTCTCGGGTAGAGTTCATATACAGAGTTGACGTCTTGTGAGGAGGCGTTGTCTGAAGCAGTTCTAGCCCAACTGTAGCCTTGACTAGTCTCCTCCTCCTTGAGCTTTGTATAGACTCACGTCTTGGCTAACTAACGGTTCCGTTGGTTGACTTAAGCTTTGTTTCGCTACTCTACGCATCAATGAAGTACAGAGTCTTTTCTGTCCTTAGAGTTTCTGAAAGCCATTGAGGTTGTGATTTTCTTTGCCATTTAATCGGATGTAATAGGGTTCTCTTAAGTGTTATAGTAGTCTTGATTTGAATCGATCCAGATTTATATTCAGTAAGACGGGAGTGTCAGTACTCCTATTAGGATTCTATTGAAGGTCTCAGCGGTGTACTTGTCTGTCCTTCGTTTGTTTCGATAAACTGGGTTAATTTTTCACTTAATTTATTTCACTTGGATCCAGTGATTATTAGAGAACAGATGTACAATTTAGTATTTTATTTATATTCAGATAGTTCTGTCAAGAATAGTAACTCTAAAGAATATTTATATGTAAATAAGGTTAGTTATGTCTCGAGACTATGGAAAATACGCTGAATAAATGTTCAAAAATTGTAACGTAAACTTACGGTCATTGTTATTTTGAAGAACTTTGTTATAACTTCAACAATAGAGAATATTTGTTATTTCTTTAAAACAGTGGAGATGTCTTGTCTGAGGTCAATGTGTTGTGTGAATATAATGCAGAGGATTCGGAGTTTGGAAATTAGGAGGAGGTGCGGGATTACCAAAACTATTATCCAGAGAGCTGAGGAGGGGTTGTTGAGGTGGTTCGGACATGTAGAGAGAATGGAACGAGACAGAATAACTTCGAGAGTGTATAAATCTGTAGTGGAGGGAAGGCGGGGTAGGGGTCGGCCTAGGAAAGGTTGGAGGGAGGGGGTAAAGGAAGTTTTGTGTGCGAGGGGCTTGGACTTCCAGGAAGCATGTGTGAGCGTATTTGATAGGAGTAAATGGAGACAAATGGTTTTTAATACTTGACGTGCTGTTGGAGTGTGAGCAAAGTAACATTTATGAAGGGATTCAGGGAAACCGGCAGGCCGGACTTGAGTCCTGGAGATAGGAAGTACAGTGTCTGCACTCTCAAGGAGGGGTGTTAATGTTGCAGTTTCATAACTGTAGTGTAAAGCACCCCTCTAGAAAGACATTGATGGAGTGAATGATGAAAGTTTTTCTTTTTCGGGCCACCCTGCCTTGGTGGGAATCGGCCGATGTGTTAATAAAAAAAAATAAAAAATAAAAATTTAATATTAAAGATATTAAGTTACTAATTTTGTCAGATTATTATCTCTTGATTATGATTTACAAGAAACCAAGTAAAATAATTTTTTATACTAAAGATAGTCAGAATTGTCAATAATTCAAATTATTTTTACAAGAGGAAAACTTTCACATGAAAGAAAGTTTATCCCAAACTCCTCAGATTTCTCCTCTCGCTTCTATGGTATACTTAGCGAGACATAAATAATCCTTTTGTAACAAATGGGATACCTGTCTGGGAGGCTTTTTAATCCAAGGGGTTGGATGAAAATCCCGTATTAAAAGCTAAACTATGTGTTATTCTTTTCTTTTGTTAATTTCAAATTTTGATCATGGAAAATCACATTAAGCAATTATTTGAAGATCTAACATTAGCCAAGTTAGATTTGTTAAAACTTCAAACGTGATGGCAAATAGCCCGTAATCTAGAAGTACCATACGATAGATATTACACCGCCAATACCGTAAAGTTATTAGAAACAAATTGTTTCTTGGAGGGTCGGACGTTCATGTAGCAAAAGATTCAGACTCTGAAAGTCTAATATCTCAAGTAAGCTACCAGTCGAGTCTCGAAGAATTAGAAGGACAATCTCAAGGAGTTGATCTTGAGACCGAACCCGGTAGAATTCCCGCTCCCACTTCTAGACAAGTAGATGCAATATCGCAGGGTGCAGCTGGTGTTCTGAATTCTTCCGTTACTGCGGTGCTCGACCAAAGGAAAATCCAGGTACCTCCAGTTCGATTCCTCCCGTTTCTATACCCTTTGGGCGTATTTCTCAAAGTCAATTTGAGAAACTAGAGTGTCTATTGATATTGCAGACCGCTCAAATTGTGGCTCAGCGAAAGCCCAGTTGGTGTGGCTGGAGTAAACTGACAGCTTCTAGGCGAATATTTCTTGCTGCTGCTTTGGCAACTAGACGGCGAAGGTTGTTACCAACAGCAATGGGTATGATTCCCCCATCCTTCTTCTTCAAAGTGCATAATGAGTCTCCAAAGAGGAAAGGTTAAATTTCTTCTGGGATTCGCCCAGCCAGGCAGTTGTTGACGAAAGTTGTTAATTCGGTGGGAAGAATTGATGCAGATGCGCCGAGTATTGGATTTACCATCTCTTTGAGGTGTTGTGGTCGAATTCCAGTGTAACCTCCTGCAGATCCTGCTGGAAATGACTCTATCGCCTTAAAGATTTCTGATTCTGGCAAAATTAATTGTTCAGTGATGGGGTCTCCTCAGGGTTGTTGTTGATAGCTATGGTGTCCCTTGTCGGATGCTTGTCTCTTAGTGCTTGAGCTGTTGTCTCATCTTTGGGAGCTATAGTGTCGTCACTTGTAATTATTCTGATTGTTCCCACTGTGTTGCCTTCTTCGATTTTTTGGCTAACCTGTGCGCAATTTTTCTCGTTTTCAGTGGAATTTCTCTAGAGTCTACCTCTGTGATTCCTGCGATGATGGTGCAGAGGGACACAATTATTCGTTCTTGGGTAGTTGATCACCACCTGATGACTGATGTGGTTAACAGTTTGCCTCGTCTTTCAGGAACTGCAAGACAGACACTGACAAACAGGAGTAGTTTGCGCCATGTTTTAATGGTTCCTCGGTCTTCTAAGTTGGAGGAACCTCCATTCACCTGCTTAAGAAGGTCTGTGAATTTCCCTGCTGCATATGGGCGAGCTGCTTTAGGAATGTTGGGATAGGGTACTGCTAGCAGTGGATTTGAATGCCTGGAGAAGGTTTTCGCAAGAGAGGAGGTTGCCACTGGAATTGTGCTCTGCCTGTGGAGGCTGTGAGTTGCTCTCTGCTGGTGGCCTATGTGATCGTGCACACCCATTGTGTGCACGAATAAGGTCATCTCTGTTGCGTTGTGGAGGATGTGCTCCTACGATAACGTGGACATCCATGGCCTCATTCTCCACTGGGCTGTAATATAACATCAAGTGAAGTATAATTATTGCCCCAAGGAGCATATGCCTATTTCCAGTCTGATGGACTGAAAGGCGGTTACTCATTGTTTGATTAATATTCCCCATAACGCCGTCAATAGGACAATTTTGATGTCTTAGAAATACAAGAACTGCGCAGTCCCTTGCTTGACAAGAACACAAACATACCTTGCTCGTTAGACTTTGATGCTTGTTAGCTCCACCATATACGGCGAAATGCTGTCTTGATTTAGAATGCCACGAAAATCACATCCCTTTTTTCGATGGATCTTGGCGATTGTTCTACGTTTGTCTGCCGAATACGGCTGGAAATGCTGTCTTGAATTACGCGATTTATTCACTAAAACACCGCTGGAACGAGAGTTCTATCTTCATTTCCTGATGTTATGGAGTAATTCAGAAAGCTGCGCACCTTCTGAATATGCTTTATTACTAAATACAGTTCCTTTCGCATAGTAATGAAACGCCTTCTTTTTTGGTGTCGTATGACCTCTGTCGAGACAGCCCCTATTCATCTGACCCTCGTGCCGCCTCTTGCCGTCTCGTGCAGCCACGTGGTGCCTCGTGGTGCCCAGCATGCTGTGATCAGCACAATTTCAACAACCGCTACACGCCGCCACAAGTGGCAATTAAAATGTTTGTGTTCTCTAAATATTTAGAGCCCTGGAACACATGATTGTATTGTTCAAGTGTAGAAACTAATACAACAGTTTACTGTAATCTTCCTGTTACGGCAAAGAGTTACATTTATCTCAAATGACTATTAACTCACATACACTCGCTGCTACTTGGTCAGACCACGTGCCACACTGTGGTCAGTACATCTGGTCTGAGTTATTTTGTTTATGCACCCAGACTCGCCTCGTCTGGCCCCTTCCTAAGGGAGGAAAGGGTGAGGGCCCTTAACAAGGGTAGTAAGGGCGCATACCCCCCTCCTTTGGAGAAGTTTCTCCACATGCGTGCTCGATACTCTGGCTTTGTGGCTGCTGGCTGCATCATCTGCCATACCTCACACTGTGTGGTAAGCCCCGGCTGAAGGGAAAATAGCACATGTCACATACCGTATGTGGACCCCAATAGAAATAAGTCGCTCTGTCAGACTTTTTTGGGTTATCCTAGGTTCTACACATATGCTGCTATGTATGATAATCTATGTAACTGTTTTTGTGTATACCTGAATAAACTTACTATTCATGGTGGTGGTGGGGGAGGAGAGGGGTCTCCCGTCCATATGGTGGGCGGTGGAGGAGAGGGAGGTGTGGGGGATGTGTGATTAGGCAGGCCTGACAGAGTAGGGCAGTCACTGCCTCCCACGACACATGTCACTATAACACCACTATGCTCTGTGCACAGCCCCCAATATGAACGACACACCACTATACACCACACATTCTATGCTCATATCATGCGCATGCTAAGCACATACTATGCACTATACACTATATACACTATACACACGGTGAACAAACACTCCATTATCGAAACAAGAGCACACGGTGCGTGCGTGCCTGTTTTGGGAAGGGAAAGGGGGCGAAATAGCTTTACCCCTCAACCTCCGCCTCCTCCTCCTCCTCCAGGAGGCCTCCACTCACCGACCTCTCCTACCCATAGGTGACCGTTATGTTCCCTCACTGACTTCACATATACAACACTTTTCTTGGTTCTGAAGGGGGAGAGAGGAAATCCAGTCTTCTAGCCCTTTCCAGTTCGGGCTGAGAGTTTGAGGGGAGAGGACGTGTGTACGTGTGGGAGTGAGGTCCTAGGCCTTCTATCTCAGGACTGCTTCTTTCACTCGACTGATAACGCATCATGCAACTCATATCGTTGGATCGCAGCTGCATTATTGCTGGAACTCTTATGTGTGAGCTGTGACGAGTGATCTACCTAGTAAAACACACACTGTTGGTTTGAAGTGGCTTTAGGCCTTCCTTCACTGCCTCCTCCCCTCCTTCCTCGATTTGGAACTCAGCCATTCGCCTCTATTTACTTATGGTCTAGAGGCGGATTTTGCCTGCCCACATAAGTGGCTGGGTGCCCCTGTCAATTCCTCCTGCCGGCACTCTACGTTTTCCGCTAGGACAAACAGAAAGAAAGGAAAACCCAAGGAGAAAAAGGAGAAGGGGGAAAGACAGGAAGGAATCAGGTTGTCACGGGTGTTCTGAAGTTAGAGCATTTAACAATGTAATGAGAGGAAAGCACAACAGAGACAAGCCAGGGCAAGATTCATACAGGAAAGTTGTGTATAAGGGAGGATTCAACCAGGCGGCGACTATGAAAGTTAGACTCTATTTCTTGCTCCTCCTGTCCTCTTCAGTACTTCGGAGAAACTGGCCGATCTCTTTCTGACAGACTCAGGAGCACAAAAATAGTGTTAGCTTGCCGACACTAATAATGCTCTTTTCTGTCATGTCAGAGATCACAGTCATCCCATTGATTGGTCTTCTGCTAAAACTGTCTACCCTACGTCTAACTTTCATAGTCGCCGCCTGGTTGAATCCTCCCTATACACAACTTTCCCTGTATGAATCTTAGCCCTGGCTTTGTCTCTGTTGATGCTTTCCTCTCTCATTACATTGTTAAATGCTCTAAACTTCAGAACACCCGTGACTTAACCTGATTCCTTCCTGTCTATCTTCCCCTTCTCCCCTTTTTTCTCCTTGGGTTTTCCTTTCTTTCTTTCTTTGCCTTTTTATTTTCCTTCATTTTTCGCTTTTTTTTCCCTCTCGTACCCCCTTGCGGGCCGCTAGCCTCATAGCAGTGCTCCTTCCCATATGACTGTCTACTCTACTACCTTTACTACTACCTTTTCTACTACCACTACTACCACTACTCCTACATTTCCCCACTCTCTTGTACCCCCCCCTGTCTGCCTGCCTATAAATACCCTTCCTCTGTCTCTGTGTGTTAGTGTGACTTGTAAATGGTCCAAGTCGGGCCGAAACGTCGTCGTAAGCTCCTCTCTTTTATATGTGCGGGTTGTGTGTGTATTGTTCCAGTCACGGTATTGTGCCTTTTTGTTATTTATAACTAAAGACTTTGAATTAGGAACCCCACATGGAGGTGTGCTCAGTCCTACTCTATTCAATATTCTAATTAATGCCTTACTTAATGCTATGCCTAGCCAGCCCCATCATTATATGATCAGTTTTGCTGATGATATAAGGATTCACACCACCGGATTTCAACACTCAAAACATCCTTAACCATGTACTAGCCTCGTGTCAGGACCTAGGGTTGATAATCTCTACTGATAAAACAAAAATACTCAATAGGCGTCCTCCTCGACAGAAGGCACTGTTCGCCAGATCCAGTTGCATGATGGGTCTCTTCTAGAATATGTAAACAGATACAGGTATCTAGGC
>WNWK01006297.1:0-107635 GCA_009830355.1 Cherax destructor
GATGCATGTTAGAGAGGAGCTTCATCTACAAGCAAAGACGAAGAATCACAGAACTTCTGAAATATTAAGCTTAAACCGAATGCGTCAGAGTCCAGGAGAGACACGGAGAAAAGAGCCATTCATGAAGTTGAATAGACCCAAAATACTTTTTCTCATACGCAGAATCTAGGGCAAAAGCAACATTCTAGTACTGAACCCTTCCTTAAAGCAGATAGAAAATTATACTGAAAACAAATAAATGAACGTAATATTTAAGTAACGATACGACTCTTGTGTTTAGTTGGAGGAACTAAATCTGACGACCGTCGTGGAGAGAATGATAAGGGAAGATACGATAAACCACATACAAAATCTTTAGAGGAATAGGCAGGGCAGATACGAACAGATTTAATTAAGAGGGGACAGGACCAAGAAAGCACAGGTGGAAGTTGAAGACACTCAGGGATGTACAGAAGTATTTCTATATTAAATTTTACAGTGACTGAGAAGTGGAATGACTTGGCTGAGACGGTAGTGGAGGCAAACTCAATACATAGCTTCAAGAGTAGATAGGATAAGGCTCAAGATGCCAGAAACCCTTGAAGTCAACCAAAATAGCATAGGAGGTGGGGCCAGGAGCTGATTTCGAACCCCGCAAACACAGCATGCGTGCAAATGTACACACACACACACACATCATGGGGAATTTTAACCATAAACAGACTGACTTAGAAAATCTGGAGCCACATGGGAAACCAAAGACGTGGAGGGCCAAGATGCTGGAGGCGATGCTGGAAAACTTCATGTACCATCATGTTAGGGACACAGCAAGAGAGAGAGAGAGAGAGAGAGAGAGAGAGAGAGAGAGATGATGAACCAGCAAGGCTGGACTTCATGTTCACCTTGAACAGTTCAGACATAGGGGATATCACACATGAAAGGCCCCTAGGTGCTAGCAATCACATGGTCCTGAGTTTTGAATATATAGTAGAATTAACAAGAAGGACGGGAGAAGCCAAACTTCCAAAAAGGGGACTAATCAGGTACGAAGCAATTCTTGCATGAGGTGCAGTGGGTAAGAGAGCTAGAGGGGAAGATAGTAAATGAAATGATGAAACACGTGACTACAAAAATGAAGGAAGGCAGAGGAAAAGTTTGTGCCAAGGGGCAACAGAAACAACGGGAAGATCAGAGTGAGCCCATGGTTTAACAAGTGGTGTGGAGAGGCCAAAACCAAGTGTGCTAGAGTATGGAGAAAGTATAGAAGGCAAAGGATTCAGGAAAACAGGGAACTGAGACGAAGAGCCAGAAACGAATATGCATGGATTAAGGAGAGAGGCCCAGCGTCAATTCGAGAATGACATAGCGTTAAAAGTTAGACCTGACCCAAAGTTGTTATACAGCCACATAAAGAGGAAAACAGTCAAGGACCAGGTACTCAGTCTGAGAAATGAAGGAGGAGAGCTCACACAGAACGACCAAGTATGTGAGGAGCTCAACTCACGATTCAGAAAGGCATTCACAGTGGAGACAGAGATGTTTCCAGAAAACCGAGGTGGTAGGGTGCACCAGCAAGAGCTGGACACAATGTACACACACCCGAGGTGAAAAAACTGCTGGAGGAAGTAGATACCTCGAAGGTGGTAGGCCCAGATAATCTCTCTCCTTGGGTCCTGAGAGATGGAGCAGATGCACTGTGTGCCACTAACAACAATCTTCAATAAATCTATCGAAACAGTGCAACTACCTGAGGTGTGGAAGACAGCAAACGTAGTCTCGATTTTTAAGAAAGGAGACAGACAGGCAGCACTAAACTACAGCCTAGTGTCGCTGACTGGTATAGTATGTAAAGTTATGGAGAAGATTATCAGGAGAAGTGGTGGAACACCTAGAAAGGAACAGGCTCATGCATAACATTAAGCACGGCTTCAGGGAAGGGAAATCCTGCATCACAAACCTACTGGAGTTCTACAAGGTAACAGATGTAAGACAGGAAAGAAATGGGTAGACCATTTTTTCACACTGTAAGAAGGCTTTCGACAAAGTACCATGCAAGAGACTGGTTGAAAAGCTAGAGCAACAGTCAGGGAAAGTACTGCAATGGATCAGGGAATACCTGACAGGAAGGAAACAACGTATGTTATTATGTGACGAGGTGTCAGAGTGGGTGCATGTGTCGAGTGGGGTTCCACAACGGTCAGTCTTGTATGTGTGAATAGATAGATTCAGAGGTGCCCCTGTTAGCGGACAATGTGAAGCTAATGAGAATACAAGCGGACAAGGATCAGGTAAGCCTACAATGGGACCTGGACAAGCTGCAAGCCTGGTCCGACAAATGGCTCCTGGAGTTTAACCCAGCAAGTGTAAAGTCATGCTTGGGAAAGACAAAGATGACCGCAGACAGAGTACAACCTAAGAGATCAAAGGCTGCAAAACTCACTTAAGGAAAAGGATCTTGGGGTGAGCATCATACTGAGCACATCTGAGGCACACATCAACCACGTAACTGCTGAAGCATATGGGCGCCTGGCAAACGAAAGAATATCGTTTCGACACCTGAGTAAGGAATCATTCAAGACTCTGTACACCATGTATGTCAGGCCAATATTGGAGTATGCCGCACCAGTATGGAACCCACACCTGGTCAAGTACGTCAAGAAATTAGAGAAAGTGCAAAGTTTTGCACAAGGAGAGGTTAGGGGAAATCAACCTGACGACACTGGAGGACAGGAGAAATAAGCGGGACATGATAATGGCATATAAAATACTGAGAGGAATTTACAGGGTGGATAGGGACAGGACGATTCAGAGATGGGACACAGCATCAAGGGGATACAGCTGGAAGATGAAAACTCAGACGAATCAGAGGGATGTTAGTAAGTATTTCTTCAGCCATAGTATTGTCAGGAAGTGGAACAATCTGGAGAATGATGTAGTGGAGGCAGGATGCATACACATCTTTAAAAAGAGGTACGATAAAGTTCATGGAGCAGGGAGTGGACCTAGTAGCGACCAGCGAAGAGGCGGGGCAAGGAGCTATGAATTGACCCCTGCAACCACAATTAGGCGAGTACAATTAGGTGAGTACACACACACACGCACACACAAAACCTCTGCAGCCAATGCTCGTCTTACCAGTCTAAGAGTAACCCTCGGAAATCTCAACAAAGAGTCATTCCGGGTCCTTTATACAACACAGGTTAATCCCGTCTTGGAGTATGCAGCACCAGAATGAAACTCGCTCCTGTAAAAAGCAGAAGTATGCAACATGCCTCTTATCTCCTGAGCTAAGGGGCATGGGCTGCAAAGAGAGGCTAAAGGAATTGGACTTTAACGACATTGGAGGACAGAAGAACATAAAATATACACAGGAAAATTGTTTTAAAGGCGAGAAACGGGAACTCGGGGACACAGCTCGAAGTTAAGTCACATATGAGCCACAGGGATGTTAGGAAGTATCTCAACAGTAGTCGGCAAGTGGTGCAAGAAGACTCCATAAATAGTTTTAGGAGCGGTACGACAGGGCAAACAACGGTAGGAGTGCGTGAATCTAAAGTGTTGCTAGTTAAGAGGCAGGGCCACGATCTGAGAAGTGACACCTACAAGCACAAACAGACAGGTACACATACACACAAACACACACACGAGCTATGAATCAACCCCCTGCAACCACAAATAGGTGAGTACACACACAGATGAGGTACGATAAAGCTCTTGGAGTAGGGAGAGAGTGTACTTAGTAGCGACCAGCGAAGACGCGAGGTCAGGAGCTGTGAATCGACTCCTGCAACCACAAATAGGTGCGTTCACATACACACACACACACACACACACACACACACACACACACACACACAATGTTCCAGAGATGGGACACAGCAACAAGGGGACACAGTTGGAAGTTGAAGACTTAGATGAGTCACAGGGATGTTAGGAAGTATTTCTTCAGTCACAGAGTGGTCGGGAAGTGGAATAGTTTAGGAAGTGATGTAGTGGAGGCAGGCTCCATACATAGCTTTAAGAAGAGGTATGATAAAGCTCATGGCGCAGGGAGAGTGACCCAGTAGCGGCCAGTGAAGAGGCGGGGCCAGGAGCTGTGACTCCACCCCTGCAACCACAACTAGGTGAGTACAACTAGGTGAGTACACACACACACACACACACACACAGAAGACCGCAGACGGAGTACAGTCTAGGGGGCCAGAGACTACAAACCTCACTCAAGGAAAAAGATCTTGGGGTGAGTATAACACCAGGCACATCTCCTGAGGCGCACATCAACCAAATAACTGCTGCAGCAAACGGGCGCCTAGCAAACCTAAGAACAGCATTCCGACATCTTAATAAGGAATCGTTCAGGACCTTGTACACTGTGTACGTTAGGCCCATATTGGAGTATGCAGCACCAGTTTGGAACCCAGACCTAGTCAAACACCTCACGAAATTGGAGAAAGTGCGAAGATTTGCAACATGTTTAGTCCCGGAACTGAGTGGTATGTCTTATGAGGAGAGGTTAAGGGAACTAAACCTGATGACACTACAGGATATAAGAAGAAATGGTTATAACTGACAATAATTTTTAAAGGGGTGGACCGGTAAGCCAGCGGAAGGCCTCGGTCAGATGACCAAAAGCTCCAATGGCGGGTCAGGAAAAACTTTTCCTGTTTCCTGACGAACCTTACCTAACCTAACTAGAGGATAGGAGGGACAGGGGGGACATGATAACAACGTATAAAATACTGAGAGGAATTGACAAGGTGGACAGGGCTCGAATGTTTCAGAGATGGGATTCAGGAACAAGGGGCCACAATTGGAAGCTGAAAACCCAGATGAGTCATAGAGATATTAGGAATTATTTCTTTAGCCTTAGAGTTGTCAGGAAGTGGAATAATCTGGAGAGTGAAGTAGTGAAAGCAAGTTCCATACATAGCTTTAAGAAGAGGTATGATAAAGCTCATAGAGCAGGGAGAGTGAATTAGTATCGACCAGTGAAGAGACGGGGCCAGGAGCTATGACTCGACTCCTGCAACCACATATAGGTGAGTACATATAGATGAGTACACACACACACACACACACACACACACAATTGGCTCCTGGAGTTCAACCCAACCAAGTGCAAAGTCATGAAGATTGGGGAAGGGCAAAGAAGACCGCAGACGGAGTACAGTCTAGGAGGCCAGAGACTACAAACCTCAATCAATGAAAAAGATCTTGGGGTGAGTATAACACCAGGCACATCTCCTGAGGCGCACATCAACCAAATAACTGCTGCAGCATACGGGCGCCTAGCAAACCTAAGAACAGCATTCCGACATCTTAATAAAGAATCGTTCAGGACCCTGTACACTGTGTATGTTAGGCCCATACTGGAGTATGCAGCACCAGTTTGGAACCCACATTTATCCAAGCACGTAAAGAAGCTAGAGAAAGTGCAAAGGTTTGCAACAACTATGGAGCTAAGGGGTATGTCCTACGAGGAGAGGTTAAGGGAAATCGACCTGACGACACTGGAGGACAGGAGAGATAGGGTAGACATGATAACGACATATAAAATACTGAGAGGAATTGACAAGGTTGACAGAGACAGAATGTTCCAGAGATGGGACACAGCAACAAGGGGACACAGTTGGAATTTGAAGACTCAGATGAATCACATGGATGTTAGGAAGTATTTCTTCAGTCACAGAGTGGTCGGGAAGTGGAATAGCTTGGGAAGCGATGTAGTGGATGCAGGTTCCATACACAGCTTTAAGAAGAGGTATGATAAAGCTCATTGCGCAGGGAGAGTGACCCAGTAGCGGCCAGTGAAGAGGCGGGGCCAGGAGCTATGTCTCGACCCCTGCAACCACAACTAGGTGAGTACAACTAGGTAGTCACACACACAGTAATGCTTGAGTACTGTACTAATAAGAAAAAGTGATATTTAAGCTTTAAAGTTTATGAAAAGATTACTTAGCCTGTGGGCAGACATTTCTTACTCATAATCTGACTGCCATTCATCTCCCTCATCCCCTCTCCTACTCTTTTTGTCTTCCCTCTCTTTTCTTTCCCCCACTCACTCTCTCTCTCTCTCTCTCTCTCTCTCTCTCTCTCTCTCTCTCTCTCTCTCTCTCTCTCTCTCTCTCTCTCTCTCTCTCTCTCTCTAACCGTCTCACATCGAGGTAGAGTTACAGGACAAAGAAGAAAACACTCTAACTGTCAATCACTGTCTTGCCACAAGTGCACTGACATTACAGTTGAGATGACCCTCCGAACCTGCAACATCCCAGTCCCTCTCTCAGAGTGCAGGTCATGGAGGTGGGACCTACCTACCTCTCTCTCACACACACACAGAAACACACACACACACACACACACACACAGAAACACACACACACACACACACACACAGAAACACACACACACACAACACACACACACACACACACACAAACACACACACACACACACACACACACACAGAAACACACACACACAGAAACACACACACACACACACACACACACACACACACACACAAACACACACACACACACACACACACATAAGTTTTGGAGTGAGATTAATAAGCTGAGAAAGCCTAGGGAACGAATGGATATGTTAGTTAAAAATAGTAGAGGAGAGTTATTAAACGGAGAGTTAGAGGTATCGGGAAGATGAAGGGAATTTTTGAGAAATTGTTAAATGTTGATGAAGACAGGGAAGCTGTGATTTCGTGTATAGGGCAAGGAGGAATAACATCTTGTAGGAGTGTGGAAGAGCCAGTTGTGAGTGTGGGGAAAGTGCGTGGGGTAATGGGTAGAATGAAAGGGGGTAAAGCAGCTGGAATTGATGGGATAAAGATAGAAATGTTAAAAGCAGGTGGGGATATAGTTTTGGAATGGTTAGTGTTTTTATTTATTAAATGAATGGAAGAGGGTAAGGTACCTAGGGACTGGAAGAGAGCATGCATAGTTCCTCTGTATAAGGGCAAACGGGACAAAAGAGAGTGTAAAAATTATAGGGGAATAAGTCTGTTGAGTATACCTGGTAAAGTGTATGGTAGAGTTATCAGTGAAAGAATTAAGAGTAAGACGGAGAGCAGGATAGCAGATATATATATATATATATATATTAACACATCGGCCGTTTCCCACCAAAGCAGGGTGGCCCGAAAAAGAAAAACTTTCATCATTCACTCCATCACTGTCTTGCAACATTAACACCCCACCTTCAGAGTGCCGGCACTGTACTTCCCATCTCCAGGAATGAAGTCCGGCCTGCCGGTTACCTTGAATCCCTTCATAAATGTTACCTTGCTTACACTCCAACAGCACGTCAATTCCTAAAAACCATTTGTCTCCATTCGCTCCTAACACGCTCACGCACGCTTGCTGGAAGTCCAACCCCCTCGCACACAAAAGCTCCTTTATCCCCTCCCTCCAACCTTTCCTAGGCCGACCCCTACCCCGGCTTCCCTCCACTAGAGATTTATTTCGTTCCATTCTCACTACATGTCCAAACCATCTCAATAACCCCTCCTCAGCCCTCTGGATAATAGTTTTAGTAATCCCACACCTCCTCCTAATCTCCAAACTACTACCACACATTGCCCTCCGACATGACATCTCTACTGCCTCCAGCATGCCTTCTAGTGGACTAGTCAAGAATATTGTCCCCGAACGCTGGAGAGGTACGGTAGGAGCTCAAGACCCCAGTTTCATTGAGTCCTCCAACAGACCAGCTCCTCCCAAAGAGCACAAACAGTCCCACTGGAACAAACTGATCATGGAAAAAAATGCAGACACAATGCTCAACAACGCTTCAGGAAAGGACAAAGCTCGTCTCCTAGCCGTCAAAGCACCATATTCAGGAGATTTCCTTTTTGTTGTTCCCAACTCCTCCCTGGACACCCGACTCGACCCACAGGCCATTCGGATTGGTGTTGCTCTTCGCCTAGCCGCCCAAATACTCACCGAACATAGGTGTATTTGCAGCAGGGCGTCGGCTAATCAATTCGGACTTCATGGTCTCGTGTGTCATACATCAGAAGGAAAGTATGCTAGACATGAGGAGGTCAACAACATCATAAAGAGAAGTCTCGCCACAGCCCGTTGCCCAGCTCAACGGGAACCCCAAGTATGGAGGTCCGACGGAAGTGAAAAGCGTCCAGATGGAGCTACTATGCTACCCTGGAAGGATGGTAAGCAGATTGCCTGGGACTACACCTGTGCTGCCACGTTGGCGTACGCGTACACGCCTACTTGCCATACTCTGAAGTTGAAGGGGGTGGAGCCGCCAGTTACAGGGAGACCCAGAAGATCCGCATATATGACGGCCTGCCCAGTTGCTATAATTTCATCCCAGTAAGGTCGGAGACCCTTGGAGCATGGAGCAAGAGTGCTCTAAAGTTCCTCAAAGAGCTGGGAGAAAAACTCATCACAGAAACCAAGGATCACAGAGCTTCCAGCTTCCTCTTTCAAAGACTCAGTGTCGCGATGCAGAGGGCAAATGACTGCAGCATTCCGGGCACGCAGCCCACCGCCGGGGAGCTGAATGAAGTACTTGAGATGTAGGCTCTGAGATATCATATATGTTGCACTACTTCCTATTGTTTTTTGTTAATGTATTTTGTCTTTAAATAAAGTTTACATGGAATATAGAATATAGGGTGGTAAGAGGTGTTTTCCCTGAAGTATGTTTATTCTTTTTTTCTGAGGGTCCCCATCCTAGTTCCAGAGGTGGTACCTCTCTCTCTCTCTCTCTCTCTATATATATATATATATCTATATATATATATATATATATATATATATATATATATATATATATATATATATATATATATATGCAAACAATTGCAGACAGGCGATCTTAACTATGCATATATATATATATATATATGTGTGTGTGTGTGTGTGTGTGTGTGTGTGTGTGTGTGTATGGTAGGATTGTATGGTCCCGTGGGTTAGAGCGTCGTGAATTTTTGCTCACCATGAGGCGGGCTAAAACAACTCAGGTTAGTCGCAGTGTTGTTATTGATTAAATACCACTCGTTCGTGGTTACAATACTATATATATATATATATATATATATATATATATATATATATATATATATATATATATATATATATATATATATATTATAGTCGTGCCGATTAGGTAAAACTTGCGATTTTGGCTTAAATAGCAACGCTCACCTAGCCATATAAGACAAGTGAAAATTTGTGTATGCAATAATTTCGCCAAAATCATTCTGAATATAACGAAAAAAATATATTTCATTGTGTTTGTTTATTATTAAATTAATGTTAACGTATCTAAAATATATTTAGTTGGGTTAGGCTAAATTAAATTGCGCTTGTTGTAATAAGGTTAGGTAGGTTTTCAAAGTTTCTCTTGGTACAAAATTATAAATTCTTAAATTAACATAAATTAAAAAAATATATCTTTAAACGTATAAGAGAAAATTTTAGAAAGAACTTAATTTTAGATGAGTTCTTGCTAATTGACCAGTTTTACCTAATCGGCACGATATATGCCTTTGATATACCTTTGAAGAGTTTCGAGAGTATCTACTCTCTGAGCCCGGCCATGGGCCAGGCTCGTCTGGTGCTTGCCTGGTCAACCAGGCTGTTGGTGCTGGAGGCCCGCTGCCCCACATATCCATCACAGCCTGGTTGATCTGGCACCTGGTGAAGATATTTGTCCAGTTTCCTCTTGAAGGCTTCTACACTGGTTCCAGCCGTGTTTCGGATATCTTCTGGTAAGATGTTGAATAGTCTGGGACCCCGGATGTTAATACAGTGCTCCCGTATTGTCCCCACCGCACCCCTGCTCCTCACTGGGTTTATTTTACACTTTCTCCCATATCTCTCACTCCAGTATGTTGTTATGGCAGTGTGCAGATTTGGGACCAGGCCCTCAAGTACTTTCCAGGTATATATTATCATGTATCTCTCTCTCCTCCGCTCCAATGAGTACATGTTCAAGACTTGAAGGCGTTCCCAATAATTTAGATGTTTCAATGGCTCAATGTGAGCCGTAAACGATCTCTGGATTTGTTCCAGCTCTGCTATTTCTCCTGCCCTGAACGGGGCCGTCAGCACTGAGCAGTATTCTAAGTGAGGGAGCACTAGCGATTTGAATAGTGTCACCATCGGCATTATTTCCTTGTTTTGAAAGTTCTCAATACCCACCCCGTCATCTTCCTGGCTGTTGTGATCTTTGTCTTGTTATGGTCTTTAAACGACAGATCAGCAGACATAATTATTCCCAAGTCCTTTACGTGTTCCTTTCGTTCTATGTGGTGACCCTCTTGCGTTTTGTATATAGTGTTCCTTTTGAGTTCTTCATTTTTTCCATACCTAAGCAGCTGAAACTTATCACCATTGAACGTCATGTTGTTCTCCACTGCCCATTGGAAGACCCTGCTTATGTCCTCCTGTAATTTTTCAGTGTCCTCTACCGTAGTGACTTTCATGCTTATTTTAGTGTCATCTGCATATATATTCATATATACATATATATATACATATATAAAGCAATAAGCGACAGGGAGAGGAACTTGTGATCAGCTCTAGTGCTCTTGGATGTAAGAAGTCATCAAAGGCCGACTTCTTAAAGTAATCAAGCAAGGTTAGTATGATAGCAACACAAAACAACGATATGAAACTCGATGGTAAGACACTGAATACCAAAAAAAGAAGCTGCATTTTTAAACATAGTTGTCAACCACTGGAAAGTCTTACCTCAAGAATGTTATATACAGTGTCATACCAGTTCCGAATAAGTTACCTGAACAATACCTGAAGGATGTTTCAAAGGGATGGGGTGGGGGACAAAGTCCCCACGGCCTGGTAACAGACCAGGCCTTTGATATACCTTTGATGAGTTTCAAGAGTCTTACTACTCCCGGAGCCCGGCCATGGGCCAGGATCGTCTGGTGTTAGCCTGATTGACCAGGCTGGTGGATGAAGGCCTGATTAATTAGGCTGTTACGAACCACAGCCTGAAGGGTCAGGCACTGAATGATGGAACTATTCAAGTTCGCTCTTGACCGCCAGAGGTTTGTTGGTAATTCCCTCTATACACAGAGTGAGGGCGTGGAAGAGTCAGGGACTTGTGACACCCATCGAGTTCTCTATTAGTTTACTCGTCATGGCTCTGGTTTTTATTGGACATATGTTACACAGTCTGTCAATTCTCATGTTGTTATGTAGAATGATTTCGGTGTTCAGATATGGAACCAATACCTCTAGGACTTTCTAGCTGTAAATTAAGATGCTCATTTCTCGCCTACGTTCCAAGGAATACAACTGAAGGTACTTCAAGCATTCCCCCTTGTGCAGATTGATTGAATATATACAGGCGGTGAAAGTTTTCTGTATGTTTTCCAGCTCAGAATCTCACCTACCCTGAAGGAGGCCGTTAGTATACAACAGTATTCCAACCTGGAGAGAACAAGTGACTTGAAGAATAGCATCATTTGTTCAGCTTCTCTAATAAAACACTTTACAGGTATAAGAATTTACTAGTCACAATCCACTTCGAGCAGTTACCACTGGCACTACCTGGAGTCGCTTCCGGAGGTTACCTTCCCTGTGGTCCAATCCCAAACCAGTACTCCTAGTTGATGTCTTCATCGATCAAGCTTTTAGTGCCCATCACTAGTCCAACGTATGCACCACAACGTGGTTGGTCAGGAACTATTTTGAGGAATCTATCGAGTTCCCTCTTGAAGAAAATTAAGGGATTGTTGGTAATTTCCCCTTATGTATGAAGGGTATTCAAGAGTCGAGTTCCCTTAACACTCATTCAGTTTTCTCTCGGTGTGCTCATCGATTCCCTATTTTTCATTGGAGAAATTTTGCACCGTCTGCCAAGTCTCTTGTGTTCATAAGCAGTAAGTTCGGTGTGCAGGTTTGGAACCAATCTCTCCAGTATCTTCCAGGAGTAAATTATGATGTATCTTTCTCGGCTACATTCTAAGGAGTACAGTTCTAGGGACTTAAAACACCCCCAGTAATTTAGGTGCTTGACTGAGTTTATACAAGCTGTGATGGTTCTCTGTACATTTTCCTGTTCAGCAATTTCGCCTGCCTTGAAGGGGTGGGGGGCAGTTATTAAACAGCAATATTCCACCACAGAGAGAAAGAGTAACCTGAAGAGTATCGTCATTGACTTGGCATCACTTGTTCTAAAGGTTCGAGTAATCCAACCTACCATTTTTCTTGCAGTATTGATAGCAACATTGTTGTGCTCCTTGAACGTGAGATCTGACATTATCACTCACAGGTCTCTCGCATTTGACTTACGTTTTATTGAGTGATCTAAATTGTCTTGCACTCCGAGATTGTTTTTATTTCCTACATTCTTCCATGATATAATAACTAAAATTTGTCCTGATTAATGTCCGGTTTTCTACGGTCCACCGAGAACACTATGTTTAGAAGTAAAATTAGTGGTAGTATGCTGATGGCTGCAGCTGGTACTAGAGTAGTGTTAGTACTTGCTGTAGTATTACTACTATTGTAGTGTTGTCAAACCTTCCACACACTTCCGTCTTTGTTATCAAATATCCATTATTGCTGATATCGAGGACGCCTCGCTCGCATATCCACATTGAAAAATGTAATCTAATTTTCTCTTAATCTCACAACCAATTCAAAAATTGTAAATGGAAACTAGACATTTCGATCCCTCGTGGTCTATCATCACTTTTAGGCCGAGCCGAAACGTTGTCCAGTTTCCACTTCCAATTTATGGGTTAGTTGTGAATTGTTCCAGCCACGATATTGTGACTTTTATTCTTTGCGTCAGCTACTGTAGAAAGTGGTAGTCACTCCGAGAGTAAATACATCCCGCAGGTTTTACAGAGAAAGGAGAGAGAGAGAGAGAGAGAGAGAGAGAGAGAGAGAGAGAGAGAGAGAGAGAGAGAGGTGTTTACGTTACGGGATCCATTAATGTCCTCAGTGACATGGAAAACCTCTCCCTAGACTAGGTCACTTGGCCATTGTGATACAAACTTAGAGAAGGTTTTACTGATCGCTTTCTTTATCGCGGGGAATAAAAAAGCTTTATATGCAAACATTTATGTTAAAAAAATACGGAAATCACAAGTTCTTACTAAAGAAATATAAAACGTACGAGCAAAGTTTTTGATACTCAGAGTTCACTCGTAATACAAACTGCGAAAATCTTCGGTCAGTGTGCTCAGTGTGCCGACACACAATGTGTGAAAAAAAAAACTGGACAAATGGGCAGGGGTGTCCAATACTCGGCCTGTGTACCGAATACTCTTACCGTCTTTACCTGTGCCTTTTATTAGATTCGAGAGTTTTTCTACTGCAGTTCGGCCTGGGCCAGGCTTGTCACGGGCTTCTCTGGTCAATTAAGCTACCTGAGGTTTTTATAAAAAAAAAAAAACTAATTAGCATAATTTTAGAGCATGACTATCATGCCTGTCACAGCTGATGAACCAACTTTAGAAGAAAACAAAAATACAGATGTGATTGATATACACAGATTTCGCAAAGGCATTTGACTAATGTGATCGCACACCTACCTATCTTCGTGTCATCAGCGAATTTGCTCATATCACTAGTAATTCCCTCGTCAAAGTCATTGATATATATTATAAACAACAATGGGCCTAAAACTGATCCCTGTGGAACGCCACTTCCCCTAGGACTACATTGACTTTGGTTCCTAATCTTGGCAAAATTCGCAGCAAGATATTCAGTACACTGGCTCTTAGCAATTTTTTATATATGATTACGTTTCAGCTGTTATACTCTTACCTGCCACATTAAGCACTTCCAGTTGTTATACTTCATCCTGACCTGCACGTTATCTTGGAGCCACCTCTAGCACGAGTCTCACCATCTTACTTTGGGTATTCTGTCTTTCATTTTTTTTTTTTAGTAAGCTGACCACATTCCTGTAGCCCAAGCTTCACACACGTAAATGTTGCAAGATGTGAGTGTGCACAACCAAGACACAACTTCCTTTCTTTCTTCCCTTCTTCCTTTCTTCCTTCTTGCCTACTTACCTCCCCGTCTTTTTACCTTCATTCTTTACTCCTTCCTCTCTCTCTCTCTCTCTCTCTCTCTCTCTCTCTCTCTCTCTCTCCCTTCATCGCTCTCTCCATCGCTCTCTCCCTCCTTCCCTTTCTCTCCCTTGCTATAACTATTCCGTCACGCCCCCTCCATCGTCAGCCAATCAGTTTCGATCACCACTGGAGCTCTCCCTTCCTGGTTATCATCAGGTGATCGCTAATAATCCATTACCAGTTGATCACCATTCATCATCATCTGATCACTTTCCATCACCAGTTGATCAGCATCCATCATGGACTAAGGTTTCACCGGACACGGAAGAGAAGCTGCTAATGTTGGTGACCGAAAAAGACCTGAGAATAAATATTACACTTAGCCAGGGCCAAACCTAGAGCAGACCACGTTACAGACAGTGCTGGCGAGATCACGAACATGTACACGAAGAGCCATGTCACAATATGATAAAGTACCAGCAGTTACTACCAAAATCCACACTAAACCACAACATCCTAAATCGTACATTCTTCTTCCTTTTTTGCCAACATTCATGGTTACAAAACAGGTAAAAACAACATAGCTATATAAGTGGGCTGCTCACAAAAGCACATACAATGTTTGGATCATTTATAGAAACACACAAGTCATGTTTAGTAAGTTTATTCAGGTACAGGCCACACAAATACAGTTACACAAATTGTCAAACATAGCAGAATATGTGTAGATTACTTAGGATAACAACCCCTCTCAAAAAAAAAGTCAGACAAAGTAACTTATTTCCATTGGGGTGAGATAACGACGATAAAAATTACATTTATAGATGTGACAGAGTACATATGTCACAGGGAGAAGTAGAACTAAATGAAAGACACATTTTGTTCATTTACTATAATGATGCCGTAAAAGTTCTAGGTATTAATGTGGAAAAGAAGAAGCTTGTACTATCTGTGCACCAGAAGATATCAGAAACACTGCTAGGACACGTGTATAAGTCTTCAAGAGGAAATTGGTCAATATCTTATTCAGGTGTCAGATCAACCAGGTTGTGATGGATTTATAGGCCAATGGGCTTCCAGCAGCAACAACTTGGTGGATCAGGCAAGCACCAGACGAGCCTAGCCCATGGCAGGGCTCTGGGAGTAGAAAAGCTCTCGGAATTCATCAAAGTCATATCAAAAGTAAGGGCCAACTCTCTTCTCCCTTCCCCTACTTCTTTATCCACTCTCTTCCCAACTCCTCTAAACCCTTCCTCTCCTTCGTTTTCCCATTCCACTTCCCTTCTCTACCTCTATTCATCTCAACCCCTCCCCTCTCTTCTCCTGCCCCTTCCCTCCCGTTTCCCCTCCTCCGCCCCTTCCTCCCGTTTCCCCTCCTCCGCCCCCTTCCCTCCTCACCAGTTCAGCAAACAGGTTCATAATCTGGAGCCGCGAACTCAATCCTGCGTGTCAATATTTGTGGGGTTGTGGGATAGTGGAAGATAGTCGTGGTGGGGGAGGGGAGGGGAGGGGGGAGATTTGAGTCGTGGCTGTGAGTGTTGATGGAGAGAACGGCGGCCACGGTGACGGTATTTTACAGTAGTTTGCTGAGTATACTCAACAAAGTGCTACAAAATACCAAACCTTCAGCAATACAGTTGCTGAACAAAGCCTGGAGACCAAGTGTCAAGTTGAACTACAGTACTACCACCCCATCTGACCCTCTCCTCACAACGACCTGTATAAGCTAGGTAGGTTAGGTAAGGTTTGTTAGGAAACAGGCCAAGTGTTTTCTGACGCTGGTCTTAGTCGTATGATGAGTCGGTCCACCCCTTTAAAAATTATGGTTATGATTATATTCATTTCAGTAACGGCCTGTATAACCTTCTTTCCCTACATATATAGCTTTGAAAAGCCTGTTGCCTGAATCCAGTTTCCATTTACTGTTTGTGTTTCTATCATCTACATCTCGTCGGTATTGCCATAAAATCTACTGTTGCATTAATAATGTTGTTTACATTACTTCTTAACAGTTTAGTGGCAAAACCAGCATTAATAATTTTTTTTTTCATTTTGCGGATTGTAATGCTATACTTGAATTTATACTAATATATATTTTTCTTTCATAATCTATGTACCTAATGGAAATACAAGCCAACACTAAAGAAAAATTATTTGGATTTTGCAGAGTACGTTAAAAATATATATATAGTATATATTTTGTTTTGTTTTTCATATTTTTCATATCCTGCCAAGTTTGAGTGGTTTAGTTTTTGTCATATATGAGTTATTTTTCTATGTAAGATTTTTTTCCTTAGTTGTGTTATTTTCTGTCTCGGGTAGTTCAGCTACTCATTTTCTTAAGTTTTATACAGACTTTACTTCTATTTTGAGCGTCAACTTTTCCAAGTATATCTGGGGTCTGAGTGGTCAGGGTAGTTAGTTACCTTGGGAATGCAAGTTAGTTTCCAGTTTATTTTCTCACAGGCAGTTAGTTCCCTGTTGTTGAAGTTAAATTACCTAACATCTTCTCAAGATGAATGTTTCCTTGGGTCGCATCATGTGAATTTATGCTAGCATGTGATCAGTATCTCTAGAAGATAATGTCATGAGTATTATAAATTATAGTAGGATCTAGAATAATTCAAGGCAGTTTCTGATTTAGTACTGTTGTCTTCCATGTTACACTTCATTTATAGGTGTTATCCTAGAGGATAACACTAGGAGCAGCACTTTTTAGGTTTTCTAAACAGTGCCATGAGTTCGATCCCCACCCGAACCGTGGGTTTTTTTTCTATACGAGGATAATTACTAAGTTATTGAACGCTGCTTTGGGTCCTGGTATTTCTACAATATAATTTGATGATTTTAACGGTTATGTGGAAATGTGATAATTTATGACCGAGAGACTAACTCCTCCTCGTATCTCTGCATTTTATATTTTGAGGTCACAAGGTTTTGTCTCTTATTTCGGTGCTTGATGTGTGTAGTCTTCTGTTCTGCTCAACTTACACAGCAGTGACCGCCTCAAGTTCTTTGTTATGAAAGGTTAGAAGTTGATTGTTTTATCGCTGCAAGTACTGATAATAGATCAGACCTGGGCAACGAGGGTTATAACTTTGGGGGAACCCTCAGCAGCTAACCTTCAGGTACAAGAAAACTTGAACCTGGATACTAGTTTGTAGGCGCCAACTTACATCACGTCTTATACTTCGTCAGATGTTGGTAGTGAAGGTTCCTGTGTACCCACCCGCCTCCCCATGACTGGTCTTGTGAGCATGTGATACTGGCATTGAAGACGAACAATATATGTTAGGCAACCTCTGCTATGTTTCCAGCCTGCCCACTGTAGAAACAGTATCTTCAATTTTTATTTTCTTCGACATCATGTAGTCCAGATTGTTTATAGCTGTGAGAGGCAGATTGCTCTTCGTTTTCAAGAAGTGTAACTTAGTGCCGCGGTGTTGGCCATGGTCTCGCGGGGCTTCCAGGAAATAAACCATAATAATGAACTGCTAAAACTCACCTGAGGTGTTCATTACACGGCGTCTTGTGTACTGACCCGTCTCAACCTCAACCAACCACACGCACTCAAGGAACAACTTGTGCTCAACTTCTTCCTTCCTTCCTTCCATCATCTGTATGTTTTTTAGGGAAAAGGACACAAGTGCAACTAATGTGACATTTTATTGTGGCAACGTTTCGCTCTCCAGGAGCTTTATCAAGCCGTTCTTGTGTCCCTTTACATAACATATTGTCGGTAATTCTACCAACATTAATACAATCTGTATGTTTGTTCTCTACTCTCTCTCTCTCTCTCTCTCTCTCTCTCTCTCTCTCTCTCTCTCTCTCTGAGTATATATAACCAGTGGTATTGATCAATAACAACACTCCGACTAGCCAAGGATTCGAACCCATGCTGCTTTGGCCCGCCTCATGGTGAGCGAAAACCCATGACCCGCTAACCCACAGGACCATGCAATTCTGTGGGTTAGAGCGTCATGAGTTTTCGCTCACCATGAACGGCCAAAGCAGCATGGGTTCGAATCCTTGGCTAATCGAGTGTTGTTATTGATATAGTAATATATATATATATATATATATATATATATATATATATATATATATATATATATATATATATATTTTTTTTCAACAAGTCGGCCGTCTCCACCGAGGCAGGGTGACCCAAAAAGAAAGAAATCCCCAAAAAGAAAAAACTTTCATCATCATTCAACACTTTCACCACACTCATACATAATCACTGTCTTTGCAGAGGAGCTCAGATACTACAGCTGAGAAAAGTCCCTCCCAGCTGTCACTATCTCAGACCCTCCTTTAAAGTGCAGGCATTGTACTTCCCATTTCCAGGACTCAAGTCCAACTAAATCAATTAACTGGTTTCCTGAATCCCTTCACACAATGTTACCCTGCTCACACTCCAACAGATCGTCATGTCCCAAAACCATTCGTCTCCATTCACTCCTATCTAACACGCTCACACATGCTTGCTGGAAGTCCAAGCCCCTCGCCCACAAAACCTCCTTTACCCCTTCCCTCCAACCTTTTCTAGGACGACCCCTACCCCGCCTTCCTTCCCTACAGATTTATACGCTCTCCAAGTCATTCTACTTTGATCCATTCTCTCTAAATGACCAAACCACCTCAACAACCCCTCTTCAGCCCTCTGACAAATACTTTTAGTAACTCCACACCTTCTCCTAATTTCCACATTCCGAATTTTCTGCATAATATTTACACCACACATTGCCCTTAGACAGGACATCTCCACTGCCTCCAGCCTCCTCCTCGCTGCAGCATTTGCAACCCATGCTTCACACCCATATAAGAGTGTTGGTACCACTATACTTTCGTACATTCCCTTCTTTGCCTCCATGGATAACGTTTTTTGTCTCCACAGATACCTCAATGCACCACTCACCTTTTTCCTTCATCAATTCTATGGTTAACCTCATCCTTCATAAACCCATCTGCTGACACATCAACTCCCAAATATCTGAAAACATTTACTTCTTCCATAATCCCTCTCTCCAATGTGATATCCAATTTTTCTTTATTTAAATCGTTTGATACCCTCATCACCTTACTCTTATCTATGTTCACTTTTAACTTTCTACCTTTACACACTCTCCCAAACTCGTCCACTAACCTTTGCAACTTTTCTTTAGAATCTCCCATAAGCACAGTATCATCAGCAAAAAGTAACTGTGTCAACTCCCATTTTGCATTTAATTCTCCATAATTTAATCCCACCCTCTCCCCAACACCCTAGCATTTACTTCTTTTACAACCCCATCTATAAATATATTAAACAACCATGGTGACATTACACAACCCTGTCTAAGACCTACTTTTACCGGGAAGTAATCTCCTCTCTCCTACACACCCTAACCTGAGCCTCACTATCCTCATAAAAACTCTTTACAGCCTTCAGTAACTTACTACCTATTCCATACACTTGCAACATTTGCCACATTGCTCCCCTATCCACTCTATCATATGCCTTTTCTAAATCCATAAATGCAATAAAAACTTCTCTACCTTTATCTAAATACTGTTCACATATATGCTTCACTGTAAACACTTGATCTACACATCCCTACCCACTCTAAAGCCTCCTTGCTCATCTGCAATCCTACTCTCTGTCTTACCTCTAATTCTTTCAATAATAACCCTGCCATACACTTTACCTGGTATACTCAGTAAACTTATTCCCCTATAATTTTTACACTCCTTTTATCCCCTTCCTTTATATAAAGGAACTATACATGCTCGCTGCCAATCCCTAGGTAACTTCTCCTCTTTCATACATTTATTAAACAAAAATACCAACCACTCCAGCACTATATCCCCCCCTGCTTTTAACATTTCTGTCATGATTCCGTCAATTCCAGCTGCTTTACCCCCTTTCATTCTACGTAATGCCTCACGCACCTCCCCCACACTCACATCCTGCTCTTCTTCACTCCTAAACGATGTTGTACTTCCCTGGCCAGTACATGAAATTATCGCCTCCCTCTTTTCATCGACATTTAAAAGTTCCTCAAAATATTCCCGCCATCTACCCAATACCTCCAGCTCCCCATCTACTAACTCCCTACTCTGTTTTTAACTGACAAATCCATTCGTTCCCTAGGCTTTCTTACCTTGTTTATCTCACTCCAAAAATTTTTCTTGTTTTCAGCAAAATTTCTTGACAGATCCTCTCCCATTCTTTCATCCGCTCTTCTTTTGCACTCTCTCACCACTCTCTTCACCTTTCTTTTACTCTCCATATACTCTGCTCTTCTACTAACACTTCTGTTTTGTAAAAACCTCTCATAAGCTACCTTTTTCTCTTTTATCACACCCTTTACTTCTTCATTCCACCACTCACTCCTCTTTCCTCCTGCACCCACCCTCCTATAACCACAAACTTCTGCCCCACATTCTAATACTGCATTTTTAAAACTATCCCAACTCTCTTCAACCCCCACTACTCCTACTTGCACTAGCCCACCTTTCTGCCAATAGTTGCTTATATCTCACCCTAACTTCCTCCTCCCTTAGTTTATACACTTTTACCTCTCTCTTACTTGCTGTTGCCATTTTCCTTTTGTCCCATCTACCTTTTACTCTAACTGTAGCTACAACCAAATAATGATCTGATATATCCGTTGCCCTCTATAAACATGTACATCCTGAAGCCTACTCATCAACCTTTTATCCACCAATACATAATCCAACAAACTACTTTCCTTACGTGCTATATCATACCTTGTATATTTATTTATCCTCTTTTTCATAAAATATGTATTACTTATTACCAAACCTCTTTCTACACATAGCTCAATTAATGGCTCCCCATTTACATTTACCCTGGCACCCCAAATTTACCTACTACTCCATCCACAACATTTTTACCCACTTTAGCATTAAGATCCCCAACCACAATTACTCTCTCACTTGGTTCAAAACTCCCACACACTCACTCAACATTTCCCAAAATCTCTCTCTCTCTTCTACACTTCTCTCTTCTCCAGGTGCATAAACACTTACTATAACCCACTTTTCACATCCAACCTTTATTTTACTCCACATAATCCTTGAATTTATACATTTATATATATATATATATATATATATATATATATATATATAAATATATATATATATATATATATATATATATATATATATATATATATATATATATATATATATATATATATATATATATATATGCGGCTTTGGCAGCAATTCTCCCTGAACATCTTAGGGACACGATTGGCATCCATGACCAAAAGTTCGTTGATGGAGCCAGGATCTGGGATAACCTAACAGGCTCTGAAACCAGGCCTGCTCCCCCCAACAACTACAAACAGTCGCACTGGGATGGCCCAATAGTAGAGAATATAGCCTCAGCAATGCTTCAGAGTGTGTCAGGAAAGGATAGAGCCCGCCTCCTTGCAGTGAGAGCTCCTCATGCAGGGGACTTTCTTTTGGCTGTTCCCAACTCCAGCCTTGGCACACGCCTCGACCCACAGACCATCCGCATTGGTGTTGTCCTTCGACTTGCCGCCCCTATTCTCGCCGAACACAGGTGTATTTGTGGCAGTGAAGCAGCAGACCGATTCGGGTACCATGGTCTTGTGTGTCGTAAATCCGAGGGAAAGATTGCAAGACATGAAGAGGTTAATAACATTATCAAGAGGAGCCTCACAACAGCCGGATGCCCAGCAGTAAGGGAACCACCCCAACTATGCAGATCTGATGGCAGCAAAAGCGTCCAGATGGTATCACCCTTCAAGCCTGGACAGACGGCAAGCAGGTGGCGTGGGACTACACATGTGCATCTACCTTGGCTGATACCTATCTCCAATACACCAGGGAGGAAGGAAGGGCAGCTGCCACCTTCAGGGAGTCCCAGAAGTCGAGAAAATATGGAGAACTTGCCCATCATTATATGTTTGTTCCCATAGGCTCAGAGACCCTTGGCTCATGGGGAAAGAGTGCATCTAAGTTCCTCAAGGAGCTGGGCAAAAGACTCAACAGGGTAACTAGGGATCCCAGGGCAGCTAGTTTTCTGTTCCAGCGACTCAGCGCTGCTGTTCAGAGGGGTAATGCATGCTGTATTCTGGGCACGCGCCCCAGCTCGGAAGAGCTGGATGAGATTTTCGCATTATAATCAGTGACAAACATGTAACAATATGTACTAGACATGTATCTCTCACCTCGTGTATTGTATATGCCATCTTTATATCAACAGTATCTCTTAAATCTTTTGTACCATATTATGTAATAAAATATACCTATTGGTATATATATATATATATATATATATATATATATATATATATATATATATATATATATATATATATATATATATATATATATATATATATACACGTATATATCTTTGGGATGGGATCTATAAGGAGGCAGTATTACCATCTCTGAAAATTAACAAAGCTATTCAATATAGGCGTAATTCTATTCATCTACCTACAACACGTCATTATAAATAGGTAATCTCACATATGCACTGGAAATTAAAAGGAGAGGGACATACTGAAATGTTAGGATGAGGAATAATGGAAGAGAGCAATTATGATAGGACTCAAGTGGCCAATAACCAGTAATGCGGGTAGACAAAACTAAAGAACGGAGCCAAGAGCCTTGACACAAATATTGGAGTAAGCTTGTGTAGGAGAGGTGAGGGAGATCACACAGGAGAGGTGAGGGAGATCACACAGGAGAGGATGTAGCGATGTCCTGGAGAAGGGTACAGCCAGAGTGAAGTTGCTGCTTGCTGCCCGTCTTGATCACTCACATAAATAAATATACCTACGCACGAGTTCACGTACATGTTGCCGCATCATCCCTTGCGATCATGGAGTGATAGCCCACAAAATGAGGGCCATGGGCATTACGGGGAAGGTAGGCAGATGGATTTTTGAGTTCTTAACAATAAGAACACAAAAAGTAGTAGTGAACAGGGCAAGATCCAGCATCAGCGACGTCAAAAGTTCAGTGCCCCAAGGCACTGTCCTGGCACCTCTGCTGTTTCTCATCCTCATAGCAGACATAGATAAAAACACCCGGCACACTTTTGTATCATCATTTGCAGATGACACTAAAATAAGCATGAAAGTCACTACGGTAGAAGACACTGAAAAATTACGGGAAGACATAAGCAGGGTCTTCCAGTGGGCAGTGGAGAACAACATGACGTTCAATGGTGATAAGTTTCAGCTGCTTAGGTATGGAAAAAATGAAGAACTCAAAAGGAACACTATATACAAAACGCAAGAGGGTCACCACATAAAACGAAAGGAACACGTAAAAGACTTGGGAATAATTATGTCTGTTGATCTTTCTTTTAAAGACCATAACAAGACAAAGATCACAACAGCCAGGAAGATGACGGGGTGGGTATTGAGAACTTTCAAAACAAGGGAAATAATGCCGATGGTGACACTATTCAAATCGCTAGTGCTCCCCCACTTAGAATATTGCTCAGTGCTGACGGCCCCGTTCAAAGCAGGAGAAATATCAAAGCTGGAACAAATACAGAGATCGTTTACGGCTCACATTGAGCCAGTAAAACATCTAAATTATTGGAAACGCCTTCAAGTCTTGAACATGTACTCATTGGAGGGGAGGAGAGAGAGATACATGATAATATATACTTGGAAAGTACTTGAGGGCCTGGTCCCAAATCTGCACACTGCCATAACAACATACTGGAGTGAGAGATATGGGAGGAAGTGAAAAATAAACCCAGTGAGGAGCAGGGGCGCGGTGGGGACAATACGGGAGCACTGTATCAACATCCGGGGTCCCAGACTATTCAACATCTTACCAGAAGATATCCGAAACACGACTGGAACAAGTGTAGAAGCCTTCAAGAGGAAACTGGACAAGTATCTTCATCAGGTGCCAGATCAACCAGGCTGTGACGGATATGTGGGGCAGCGGGCCTCCATCAGCAACAGCCTGGTTGACCAGGCAAGCACCAGTCGAGCCTGGCCCATGGCCGGGCTCAGAGAGTAGAGAAACTCTCGAAACTCTTCAAAGGTATTATTTCCATGCCCTTGGAAATAACTGCTGTGCCCTCTAGAGTTTAGGTCGTCTGGTATTATCCTTACACCGTATACTGTGTGAAAAGATCCGGCTGCGTTATTATACTCTACACTACATAATCTTATCTTCTCTGAATTCTTTGTTTTTGCCGTATCACAACAGCTAAAACTTGTCACCGCTCTGTTGCCCAAAGGAAGACTTTATTTGTGACATACCTGTGACAGTTTTCGAGATGTCTTCTACCTTGTTGACAATCTTTAAGGCACTTGTAATCTCTAAACGGTGTACATGCAAATCTGTTAAACAATCATGTAAACAATGGAGCTGTTGCATTTTATGTGATAAGTCGAGAATGCTTCTTCTGGTTATAATAATAATAATAATAATAATAATAATAATAATAATAATAATAATAATAATAATAATAATATTTTATTTCAGCATAATACAATGTTTATACAGAGATGGGTGACATTTATTTGTGCTTGCAGAATGGTTTAGCGCTTCTATTTGATTATAATAATAATAATGCGCTTGCAGAAAACTCGTAGTTATGCAGAGTGTTAGTGTGTCTTACATACGTAGAGGATAATGTAGTGGGTCTTGTAGCCACTAAGTTGAATATTAAATATTTATATTTTTTTAAAATGAAATGGCCTACACTTTGTATGTATGCATGTGCATATGTATCTTTGTATGTATTCATGTGCATATATATCTTTGTATGTATGCATGTGCATATGTATCTTTGTATGTATGCATGTGCATATGTATCTTTGTATGCATGTGCATATGTATCTTTGTATGTATGCATGTGCATATGTACCTTTGTATGTATGCATGTGCATATGTATCTTTGTATGTATGCATGTGCATATGTATCTTTGTATGTATGCATGTGCATATGTATCTTTGTATGTATGCATGTGCATATGTATCTTTGTATGTATGCATGAGCATATGTATTAGTCTTGTTTATGTAAGTATGGACATGTATTTCATGTAGGGCTGCATGTAATGGAGGCAGCGCTGTGAAACTGGTGGAGTAAGTGTATGAAAGAGGAGCATGGTGGTGTTGCACTGTGTTGACCTGGGTTGTCTAGTGTGCTCTCCACCCATCAAACTGATACATTAAGTTGTTAGCTCCCTCTTCAAGACTTTTATGATGTGTGATGTTAGTGCTACTCCTCTGTAGATGTTTGATCATCTCTGTGCTGCCATCTTTGTAATGTGGGGTTATGTCCACAGTTTTAAGGTCCTCTGGGATATAATCTGTGTGTGTACTTAGTTGTGTTTGCTTTAGCTGACCTCCAAATGTGTGTATTCACCTAGCTGTGTAAATACACACAGTTAGGTGTGTATGTATATTTGTGTGCGTGTGTGTACTCATCAATTTGTAATTTCCTTGTTATGTTTGCGGATTCTGAACCTCAGTTTTTGGGTCCGTCTCTCAACCTTCTATTGGCTGATTTTATTTGGAATCATAATTTTTAAAGTGTATATTGCTGTGTGTATTACTGTGTCTTTGTTTAGTTGAACTTCTTCACTCCTTTGACCCCAGACAAGTGTTCCTTAACCTCATGTGTGTACTGTGTTTCCATCTGAGTCGCCTTGCTCTTCTTCTACTCGTGTTTAACACTATTTTTGTCTACCTTATCTGTTTCTCTTAAGTATGCTATGATCACCTTTCCTATATTTCTCCGTTCTAGTGTCGTGAGCTTATGTTCATATATTTTATTCGTAATTTTTATGCCTTAGTTCCGATGATACCTGTATTGTAGACCTTTGAACCTTCTCATTAATACTGTATTTTGGCGAGGGTCTAGTGTCAGCTCTTGAACCTCGTCATGAACGGTTTCTGACCTCTTAGGCCTTCATCATGATACCCAACTTGAAAATGTATATTTAGGCTGCTTCCTCCACGTCCTCACCCCACGCATTCCGTTTTTTCTACAACTCTGAAACTAAATTAGTACTTCTTAACATACCTATTGTGTATCTGTTTTTCTACCTGTGACCTAATATTCCTGAATCATCCTTGCAGTTTCAACTGTCTACAATATATGAGAGATCACCAATACGTGATACTAGAACTTCTCAATAGTGGCACCAGGCACTAAAGGTTTCAGAGAAGCACAAACAAGCCTTTAACGGGTAGTGATGGTGTCTCAAAACACCAAATTCTGCCTATCCTTGTCTACATAAAATGACTTCCCACTAGCTACTTCCAATGCCACATCCTCACGCACTCTTTACCTTAAGAACTATTTAAAACACACAAGATAATAAACACTAACCAGTATTTTTGAATTTCAGTATATTTATTTGTAGATTATACTAATATTGAAGCTAATTTTCACATTACATCTGGTTGAATTGTCGGGCGTTACATACCTACATTTTTCTTTCACTTTTTTTTTTTTTTTTTGAAATGCGGCCACTTTACAAAGTTTAATGTAGCTCATTAGAACAATAAAAAAATTGCGACCACTAGACTCTATCTGTTCTGTCAAATTTTCTTTGTATTTTGAACGTGGCATTCTTGTCTGCCCTAGTCCCTGTTTCCTTCAAAACCGTCACAGGTTTAGCTTATTCAGTCTCCTCGTAGTGCATTACTCTCGCCTCTGGGACCTGTCTGCTTGCAAACATCTGAACCTTTTCCTAGTTCGTGCATGCACTTAATCAGAGTGTAGCTTCACGCTGGATCAGGATCATCACTGATGATGGTCCCGACATATGTCAAAATGCCATCAATTGTTCATGTTGTTAAGAGATTTGCTAGTCTGGCATGTCACTGAGGTCATAATGTTGATGTACACCTCTGTGATAGGTCTGGTGTGAATCCTTTTCTTTCAATGATATATGTAGCCGCTCAATCTCCAGTCTAGCCTATCCTTCCTCAGTCTTCATGACCTTACAATTATCCAGACTGAAGAAACTCTTCCTCAAGGATTCAGTAATAGCTCCTGGCTCCACCTCTTAAATACTGACCGACTTGACGGATTCCTGGACTCTAGGGGCCAATCATATTTACTGAGTTTATATATATATATATATATATATATATATATATATATATATATATATATATATATATATATATATATTTTATCCACTTCTCCGAGGCTATGGGTCCCACAATTTATACCAGAGGTGGACCCCATCCTATATATATATATATATATATATATATATATATATATATATATATATATATATATATATATATATATATATATATATATATATATATAAACTGACACAGAAAAGCTATTTCCTAAAATCTCTGTGGTGAATATGATTATTTAGTGGACATTTATGTGTCATGGCTCCATCTCCTTCCATCTCAGTTATGATTATGTTTCTCTTGGTCCTCCTTTTAGGGTTGTTAAGTTAGGTTTCTTAAGAGCCTCTCATTCGTCCATTTTTTCCCAGTTCCAGTACTAACCTCGCTGCGAATTTTTGGATCATCTTGAGTTTCTTTAGACATGTGCTGGGTGCAGGCTAGCGCCACATAATCTGAGTAATGTAAGTTATGTCTAATGTCCTGAATGACTGTGCGTATGCGCAAGCGCTTGCGGTGTTTCTTATTAAAGGCATTTTTTCACTAAAACTGGTATTGACATAATCTATGATTTATAACCGAGCGGAGACATTTTAGGAAGCAGGTGTGTGTACAGCACCCAATATAGGCAGTGAACAAGATGAATATTCTGGCCAACTTCCCGGTAATGTGAAGCCAATAAGAAACTCCATAAATATCAGGTGTGCAACCTGGCTGATGTACTCTGACTCTTAGCGGACCGAACTAGATGAATTTTAAGAATAAGTATTAAAAAAAAAAAACTTTTTTGCAGAAAATCACTCCAGCCACTCATTAGCAGCTAAGACACAAGGCCAGGAGCTATAACACGACTATTGTAGCTACTGAGTATAGCTATACAAGTACAACGAGAGAAGAAAAGAAATTATCTAACTAAATCGTAGAGGATAGAATAAGAAAAGAAATTACAACTTATAAATACTCAAGAGGACATTATATAGCAGACAGGAACATACTGTCTGAGAGGCGGAGATGGTAGTTAACAACGATATGAACAACGTCAGGAATTACTTCACTAACCTTGGATTTTTTGAAGAGGTGGAACGCCATAAGACGAGGAAGTGGTGGTGGAAGTGGATTATGTGCACTAAAACAATCATACGTAAAGAAAGGCAGCACAATGAGCCAAGAACAGAACCCCGCTACCACAACTGAGTACAACTAGGTGAACGCACACAAAAGATGTGGATATTTTGCAGCAGTGGTTCAAGTGTCTGCTGGGGCTTAAACTAACAAGTGCAAAGTCACGAGGACAGGAGCTCGGGGAGGTGGCGGGGAAAACAGACCCCATGAAAAGCAGGGGATACTACACTCGGGGATAACTCAATGAGCATAAAGGATCTAAGGCATTGCAATAACCATTTTTAATTGTCTTTAAGAAGAAACTTGAGAAACTCTTGCGAGTAGTATCTAATCTTCAGGACTGTCTTACTGATCAGAACTAGGCCAGAGGAGCAATGATCCCTGGAAATAGCCTAGACTAACTCCAATACAAGAAGGTAAGTAGGTACATGTAAACCTAGCAAAGGAGGATGTGATCACCAGGTACATGATACTTAGCAACACTGACAGGATGGGCAGTGAAAGACTCTGACATGCAAACAACCACAGACGTAATATATAAAAAATTTCCATAAGGCTATGACATGTATGATCATGATGTAATAGCACATAAAATGTGTATAAAAGAAAATTGGTGGAAATAAATATTTAACGATAACGAGAATATTTGTGTAACTCTCCTGGGCCGAATCTCTTGTCAATTACAAACCGAGCTGGCAACACTTAACCACGTCTCTACCAATACTTGCCTTCGAGCTGAGCCTGCAGGTAGCAATAGTCTAGTTGGTCAGGCGGGTGACTGGAAAGTTAAATCAAAGGCCGGACAGCGGGAATAAGAAAAACTCCCGAAACTGGTCAGAGGAAAGGTAGAGAAAGACTCTTGAAACTGGTCAGAGGAAAGGTAGAGAAAGACTCTTGAAACTGGTCAGAGGAAAGGTAGAGAAAGACTCTTGAAACTGGTCAGAGGAAAGGTAGAGAAAGACTCTTGAAACTGGTCAGAGGAAGGTAGAAGATCTGAAACTGGTCAGGAGAAGAAAGACTCTTGAAACTGGTCAGAGGAAGGTAGAAGACCTTGAAACTGGTCAGAGGAAAGGTAGAAAGACTCTTGAAACTGGTCAGAGGAAAGGTAGAGAAAGACTCTTGAAACTGGTCAGAGGAAAGGTAGAGAAAGACTCTTGAAACTGGTCAGAGGAAAGGTAGAGAAAGACTCTTGAAACTGGTCAGAGGAAAGGTAGAGAAAGACTCTTGAAATCGTAATGTCACGATTGTGAAGAACTCAATGAACGGAAGGGTTTCCAGAGTTTTCCTACTCCCACAGCACGGCCCTGGGCCAGGCGTGTCTGTTACTTGCTTGGTCAACCAGGCTGCTGTTGCTGGCGGCCCGCTGGCCTACATATCCATCACAGTTTGGTTGATCCTGTACTAAGCGGAGGAAATTGTCGAATATTCTCTTGAGGATCTCTACGTTTGTTCAGGCAATATTTATGATATATTCTGGTAAGATGTAAAAAAATCTGGAATCACAGATGTTCATACAATGTTCTCCTATTGTGTCCATGACGCCCTTGACTTTCACCGGGTTTATTCTACACATTCTCCTGTATCTCTCACTCCAGTATGTTGTTATTGTAGATTTGGGTCCAGGCCCTCAAACACCTTCCAAGTATAATTACTTATCATGTCTCTCTCTCTCTCTCTCTCTCTCTCTCTCCTCTCTCTCTCTCCAACTAGTACATATTTAGGATTTAAGGCGTTTTCAGAAATAACTGCTTATATACCACATTTTGGCAGGTCTTGGAACGACGTATATCTTTAGTTATGAGATTATTGCCTTCCTCGAAATGGTCTTATTTGCATGTTCCATTCCTTTTACCAGGATGTTCACATTTACAAACGCCTCAGGTGTTTGTAAATGTGGTTGTGATTTATGGCGTTTGTCTTGATGACTGTTTCATTTGAGTTTGTACCAGTTTCGGCAGTTTCATCTGAAGTGTGAGTGATAATTCCTGTACTGTTTGTGTGTACATCTTGGCTTGCAAAATTACTTTCCTTCGTTTTTTTTTCTATTATATTTGATAGTTTCCCTCGTGGTCTCTTATGACCTTCAATTCAACTGAGTTTGTCCCGTGAATGGGAGCCCAGGTTTCAGTAGGTGCACACTTACCCATAGAACCGTGCACAGTATGACTGGTCCAGGTGTGAGCTTACGTAATTGTGTTAACTTGTGATTGACCATCTTTGTTCTGGATATTAATAGTATAAACCTTGTTATTCTCGGGGTCTCTACTCGTTTTACTCTTTTCTAAGGGAAAGAGAAAGGAAAATGACGGGAAAGAAAGGGAAAATGAAAGCAGCATCATGAAGATAAGGAGAGAGAGAGGGTAGACGCACGTGATGGGGTGGGTATTTTGGGCCTCATTAACATGTGGAGGGAGAGAGTGGGTTAGAGGGAACATGCCCACAGGCACTACCATTATAACCACCACCATCATCACCTTCGCCCTCACTGTTACCACTACCCTCATCAAAATCACCACCACCCTCACTATCATCCTCACCATTATCAATACCATCATTCCCACCAATATCAATGCTACTTCCACCACCATAATCAGTCACCACCTCTACTACTACCACACCTAACTTGGCCAGGTTGTGTGGTGGACCGCAACACCAAGTACTGTCCTTCAGGTCTCTCCTGGTCAACCACACCACGAAGTACTGACCTTCAGGTCTCTCCTGGTCAACCACACCACGAAGTACTGTCCTTCAGGTCTCTCCTGGTCAACCACACCACGAAGTACTGACCTTCAGGTCTCTCCTGGTCAACCACACCACGAAGTACTGTCCTTCAGGTCTCTCCTGGTCAACCACACCACGAAGTACTGACCTTCAGGTCTCTCCTGGTCAACCACACCACGAAGTACTGTCCTTCAGGTCTCTCCTGGTCAACCACACCACGAAGTACTGACCTTCAGGTCTCTCCTCGTCAACCACACCACGAAGTACTGTCCTTCAGGTCTCTCCTGGTCAACCACACCACCAAGTACTGTCCTTCAGGTCTCTCCTGGTCAACCACACCACCAAGTACTGACCTTCAGGTCTCTCCTGGTCAACCACACCACCAAGTACTGTCCTTCAGGTCTCTCCTGGTCAACCACACTACCAAGTACTGTCCTTCAGGTCTCTCCTGGTCAACCACACCACCAAGTACTGACCTTCAGGTCTCTCCTGGTCAACCACACTACCAAGTACTGACCTTCAGGTCTCTCCTGGTCAATCACACCACCAAGTACTGACCTTCAGGTCTCTCCTGGTCAACCACACCACCAAGTACTGACCTTCAGGTCTCTCCTGGTCAACCACACTACCAAGTACTGACCTTCAGGTCTCTCCTGGTCAATCACACCACCAAGTACTGACCTTCAGGTCTCTCCTGGTCAACCACACCACCAAGTACTGACCTTCAGGTCTCTCCTGGTCAATCACACCACCAAGTACTGACCTTCAGGTCTCTCCTGGTCAACCACACCACCAAGTACTGACCTTCAGGTCTCTCCTGGTCAACCACACTACCAAGTACTGACCTTCAGGTCTCTCCTGGTCAACCACACCACCAAGTACTGACCTTCAGGTCTCTCCTGGTCAACCACACCACCAAGTACTGACCTTCAGGTCTCTCCTGGTCAACCACACTACCAAGTACTGACCTTCAGGTCTCTCCTGGTCAACCACACCACCAAGGACTAACCTGCAACACAAAAAATACATCATTAGCAATACAGTGAATGCTTCCTGTATTGATTGTAATAATAATCTCATGCATATCCTGGTGCTTATTTCACCAGCGTTGAATCTATGAGCATAAAACAACAATAACAGAAACAATAATAATAATAATAATAATAATAATAATAATAATAATAATAATAATAGTAATAATAATAATAACGCTATATAGAACCTAGGAAGTAATGAGGTGTAATCAGGTTTGAGTCGATGAAGGAGATGAATAGCTCCAATTCTTTGGATGAAGAGCCTTTGGAGCGCTTGAGGAACACGAGGTTGGAGGATATAACATAAGCTGACAAGTACGTGCACAAAGGCACGTTTCAATGAATAAGACACATATTGAGCGCCTGTTCAACCTGGCAGATGTTGATGAATCAGACAAATGCATCACATTTATCATGACTACAGTGGTCAACACCTGCTCCTTGGCTACCTGGCGATAGATTTACTCATCTTCTAATGTTTCCTGTGTACATTTCTGCGACGCTGAGGATGATTTCCTCTTCTACAGTCTTCCTTTTATGTTCCTGTATTACTTTTGATGAGTTTCCAGAGTTTTTCAACTCCCGGGGCCCGGCTCTGGGCCCATTGGAAAAGGGGATTGATGGATTTTTAACTTTCTAACCAACAGAACGCAAAGAATAATACCAAACAGAGTTAAGTCAGAACTGCCACGGTGAAAAGCCCTGTTTCAAGTACACTCCAGGTAGGCTTGTCTGGTGCTTGCCCTGTCTCAAGTACACTCCAGGTAGGCTTGTCTGGTGCTTGCCCTGTCTCAAGTACACTCCAGGTAGGCTTGTCTGGTGCTTGCCCTGTCTCAAGTACACTCCAGGTAGGCTTGTCTGGTGCTTGCCCTGTCTCAAGTACACTCCAGGTAGGCTTGTCTGGTGCTTGCCCTGTCTCAAGTACACTCCAGGTAGGCTTGTCTGGTGCTTGCCCTGTCTCAAGTACACTCCAGGTAGGCTTGTCTGGTGCTTGCCCTGTCTCAAGTACACTCCAGGTAGGCTTGTCTGGTGCTTGCCCTGTCTCAAGTACACTCCAGGTAGGCTTGTCTGGTGCTTGCCCTGTCTCAAGTACACTCCAGGTAGGCTTGTCTGGTGCTTGCCCTGTCTCAAGTACACTCCAGGTAGGCTTGTCTGGTGCTTGCCCTGTCTCAAGTACACTCCAGGTAGGCTTGTCTGGTGCTTGCCCTGTCTCAAGTACACTCCAGGTAGGCTTGTCTGGTGCTTGCCCTGTCTCAAGTACACTCCAGGTAGGCTTGTCTGGTGCTTGCCCTGTCTCAAGTACACTCCAGGTAGGCTTGTCTGGTGCTTGCCCTGTCTCAAGTACACTCCAGGTAGGCTTGTCTGGTGCTTGCCTGGTCAACCAACCTTTTGCTGCTGTAGGTCCGCTGGCAAAATTTAAATATCCTAAAAATGCTAAAAAAAATACATAAAAAGACGTGTAGTGGTGAACGTGTCAATGAATTCTAATAATATTTTCGTCAATCTGATCTTAAACCATGTAATATATTAGAATCAGCAAGAAGGAAAAGGCAACTGGCCGTTATATCCACTAATATCTACTAGAATACGAAGCCTAGCGGTGTTCAACACAACCTTTTAACACCATAACTTAAACAACATCAAGACTTACTGAACATGGGCCTGTTCAATAAAACAGTTATCTTCGCCAGGAAGAACTCAACAAATTTAATTTCAATAACAGATAAATTAGATAAGATCTAATAAAGCACAAAATTACTGAATATAAGATAAATGCAACATAAATGTTAAAGATCGGCTGAGGAATATAAGAGAGGCGATGTGAGCGCGCTCAATCAATACCAGAGGTCGCACTACCTCCTCTGTTCTTCACACTCTCCAGAAAACAAAAAGAATGATTAGGGAAAACGATTCATTAATATAAAATTGAAAGCATAAAGCAGAGTTCAAGGAAACTCAGAGCAAAACATTATCAGGAAAACGGATATACAACCGAAGTGTCTGGATACAAAATCCAGCATAGTGATGAGCATCTTAATTAAATCAGCAACAAAATTCACTAATAAAAACAAACAACTGAACATAATACTGAGAAGAGTACTACTAGGAGTTTATTGACCTATTAAATATACTCAAGATTGACAACAAAACTAAACCTCTCATATATTTCAGACGTCAAACAAACCTCACTGGACGTCGGCAAAATCATTAATAAAATGTATACGCATTTTACATAAATTTCATATTTCTGGAATTATATATTCACGAAAAATATACAAAAAAAACAAATGATCACAGGCCTAAATTTTTCATTGAGACGATAATCGGGTAACCTCATCACCTTCGCTGCAAATATATGATTATTTAGCAATACACCGACGTCTTCAAGGGAAAACTTCATACGTTCCTTCATAACGTACTTGAGCCGGTGCCAGCTGCAAGCAAGAAAAAATTAATTGATGAGGCTGTCACCCAAGAGGCCTGGCCAGCGGCTGCTCCGCTGGTCAAGGGACCAGACCGGACAAAAGTAGTAATCCCTCAACACCTTCAAGATATACTGCTATATAAAAATCAGCTAACAAAATGTATAGCTATTTGTATAAGAATAATTTCTAAGCAATCTGCACGTATTCAAACAAGAGACGTACAGTTACTTCCATGCTTCAAGTGACTAGTGATTGGTCGGTCACCACAGGACCACATGTAGGAAAGTACAGTAAGACTAGAGTGAAATTCACCTCTTTTTCTACCCCAGATCATGTCAGCACACTTCCACACCCATGGAGAGACTTCCACACCCATGGAGAGACTTCCACACCCATGGAGAGACTTCCACACCCATGGAGAGACTTCCACACCCATGGAGAGACTTCCACACCCATTGAGAGACTGCCACACCCGTTGAGAGACTGCCCCACACCCGTGGAGAGACTGCCACACCCGTGGAGAGACTGCCACACCCGTGGAGAGACTGCCACACCCGTTGAGAGACTGCCACACCCGTGGAGAGACTGCCACACACCCGTGGAGAGACTGCCACACCCGTGGAGAGACTGCCACACCCGTTGAGAGACTGCCCCACACCCGTGGAGAGACTGCCACACCCGTGGAGAGACTGCCACACCCGTTGAGAGACTGCCCCACACCCGTGGAGAGACTGCCCCACACCCGTGGAGAGACTGCCACACCCGTTGAGAGACTGCCCCACACCCGTGGAGAGACTGCCACACCCGTGGAGAGACTGCCACACCCGTTGAGAGACTGCCACACCCGTGGAGAGACTGCCACACCCGTGGAGAGACTGCCACAGCAGCAGCTCCAGACACAGTCTCACAATAATCACATCTCAGGTCTCAATCGCCGGAGTGCACTTAAGGGAGCAGTGAGATTATGCTAAGCTGAAGTCCACTTAGTTTGATTACGTAAGAGTAAATCCCAGCCAAGAGCCGTCCAGCAGTCGATAACACAGGTAACAACCACCCTTCCTTTCTCCATCAACACAACACATACCTTCATCAATACAACACATACACTCTCCATCAACACAACACATACCTTCATCAATACAACACATACACTCTCCATCAACACAACACATACCTTCATCAATACAACACATACCTTCATCAACACAACACATACCTTCATCAATACAACACATACCTTCATCAATACAACACATACCTTCATCAATACAACACATACTTTCATCAATACAACACATACCTTCATCAATACAACACATACCTTCATCAATACAACACATACCTTCATCAATACAACACATACCTTCATCAATACAACACATACCTTCATCAATACAACATACACCCTCCATCAATACAACACACAGCTTCATCAAAACAATACACAGCTTCAGTATTATCAAGTGACAACATCAGTTTAGTTGCTGCACGTAATCTTCTCTCAGGTAATTATCAGTTGTCTTCAGGTGTCAGGTAATTAGCGCCATCCGTTTGTCAATAACAAATCCTCCCCCTCCCTGGCAAGCCAAGCTGCCCACAACCGCCGCCCTCTTACCATCTGCCATTATCCCTCTCCCAACCGCCCTTCCTGACCAACCAAGCTACCTACCTGGAGTCTACCTGGAGGGTGTTTCGGGGATCAACGCCCCCGCGGCCCGGTCCATGACCAGGCCTCAAGATGGATATGCGCCTGATCAACCAGGCTATTACTGCCGCCCGCACGAAATTCAACATGCGAACCCCACACACGCCCGGCTGGTCAGTTACTGACTATAGGTATCTGTCCAGTTCCCTCTTGATGATAGACAGGGGTCTATTGGTAATCCCTCTTATGTATGCTGGGAGGCAGTTGAACAGTCTTGGGCCCCTGACACTGCGTTATCTCTTAGTGTACTCACGGCACCCCTGCTTTTCATAAAGGATACGTTGCACCGCCTGCCGAGGGAGTGATTTGTGTGTGCAGATTTGGGACTAGTCCCTCTAGGATTTTCAAGGTGAAAATTATGATGTATCTTTCTCGCCTGTGCTCCAAGGAGTACAGGTCAATGGACTTGAAAGGTCCCAGTAATTGACGTTCTTCACTGTACGTATACGTGAAGTGAAATTTCCTCTGTATAATCTCAAGATCTGCAGTTTCGCCTGCCTTGAAAGGGGCTGTTAGTGTACAGCAGTATTCCAGCCTAGAGAAAAAAAGTGACTTAAAAAGGATCATCACTGGATTAGCATCCCTTATTTTGAAAGTTCTCACTATCTATCCTATTATTTTCCTTGCTAATGTGGTAATAACGTTGTGATCTTTGAAAGTGAGATCCTCTTACATTATCATTAGGTCCTTCACATAAGCTTTTCGCTCTGTTGTGTGGTTAGAATTTGTTTTATACTCCGATCTAGTTTTTATTTCCTAAAGTTTTCCATAACGGAGTAACTTAAATTTGTCCTCATTGAACTTCATATTGTTTTCTGTGGCCCATTGGAAGACTTGGTTTATATGCGCTAGATTTACAGTGTCCTCTATACATGACACTCATGCAAATTCTAGTATCATCAGAAAAGGAAGACACAGTTCAGTGGTTTACATCTCTGTTTGTCAGATATGAGGGTGAGGAAAAAGATGAGGGTGAGTACTGTGCCTTGTGGAACAGAGCTTTAAACTGTTGCTGCCTTTGATTTAGCTCTGTTTACTATTACTCTTTATGTTGCCACAACTCCCACCCACTTTGCTCCAGAAAATACCCTTCCCTCCACCTTATTCATCTAAGGTTTCCCATACAAGAAACCCATACTGTGTGATGGAATATGACATGAAAACCTAACTAGTTTTTGTTCCACTATGAAACTTATGATACTGAGAATGACATCTTCACACAGCTGATATAACAGAAGTTGTTTAATATAAGAATTTGATTCATAACTGTTATCTGTGTCTCTGCACTTTAAATTAGAATGTCAAGGGACAGAAAGAAAAGATCAGCAATCTTGGTTGGTCGTGTACCAACCTACTCCAGGTACAAATTACAGTTCTTAATAACTCTGGAGAGGACGAGAGAAAAAGATACATGATAATATATATCTGGAAAGTACTTGAGGGCTTTGTCCCAAATCTGCACACTGTCATAACAACATACTGGAGTGAGAGATATGGGAGGAAGTGCAAAATAAACTCAGTGAAAAGCAGAGGTGCTGTGGGCACAATAAAGGAGCACTGTATTAATGACCGTGGCCGCAGACTATTCAACATCTTACCAGAAGATATCAGAAGCACTGCTGGGGCAAGTGTAGAAGTCTTCAAGAGGAAACTATACAAGTATCTTCACCAGGTGTCAGATCAACTAGGCTATGATGGATATGTTGGGCAGCGGGCCACCACCAGCAACAGCCTGATTGACCAGACAAGGCTGGCCCATGGCCGGGCTCCGGAAGTACAATAACTCTAGTAACTCATCAAAGGTATATCAAAGGTTGAAAATATATACAAGCAGTTAAGTTTCCTTGTACATTCTCTCTTAAACGAGGCTCTTAGTGTGAAATATTCTTGTCTAGGAAACGCAGGTTCTAGTTATCCAGACTATTTATTTCCTTGTATTTGTGGTAGCAACACTATTGTGATCCTTCAAAATGAGATCTGACATCATCACTTCTAAGTCCCTCACGATAGTCTTTCGCTTTATCGAGTAATTCAAGTGTGTTATACTTATTTCCAGTCTATATATTCTCAATTTTTTCCACACCGGAATAACTCAAATTTGTCCTCAGTGACCAGCATATTGTTTTCTGTGGTCAACGGGAAGACCTAGGTTACCTCAGCTTAGAGGTGCACTGTGCCATCAAGGGAAGACCTAGGTTACCTCAGCTTAGAGGTGCACTGTGCCATCAAGGGAAGACCTAGGTTACCTCAGCTTAGAGGTGCACTGTGCCATCAAGGGAAGACCTAGGTTACCTCAGCTTAGAGGTGCACTGTGCCATCAAGGGAAGACCTAGGTTACCTCAGCTTGAAGGTGCACTGTGCCATCAAGGGAAGACCTAGGTTACCTCAGCTTGAAGGTGCACTGTGCCATCAAGGGAAGACCTAGGTTACCTCAGCTTGAAGGTGCACTGTGCCATCAAGGGAAGACCTAGGTTACCTCAGCTTAGAGGTGCACTGTGCCATCAAGGGAAGACCTAGGTTACCTCAGCTTAGAGGTGCACTGTGCCATCAAGGGAAGACCTAGGTTACCTCAGCTTGAAGGTGCACTGTGCCATCAAGGGAAGACCTAGGTTACCTCAGCTTAAGGTGCACTGTGCCATCAAGGGAAGACCTAGGTTACCTCAGCTTGAAGGTGCACTGTGCCATCAAGGGAAGACCTAGGTTACCTCAGCTTGAAGGTGCACTGTGCCATCAAGGGAAGACCTAAGTTACCTCAGCTTGAAGGTGCACTGTGCCATCAAGGGAAGACCTAGGTTACCTCAGCTTGAGGTGCACTGTGCCATCAAGGGAAGACCTAGGTTACCTCAGCTTGAGGTGCACTGTGCCATCAAGGAAGACCTAGGTTACCTCAGATGAGGGGCACTGTGCCATCAAGGGAAGACCTAGGTTACCTCAGCTGAGGTGCACTGTGCCATCAATGGAAGACCTAGGTTACCTCAGCTTGGAAGGTGCACTGTGCCATCAAGGGAAGACCTAGGTTACCTCAGCTTAGAGGTGCACTGTGCCATCAAGGGAAGACCTAGGTTACCTCAGCTTGGAGGTGCACTGTGCCATCAAGGAAGACCTAGGTTACCTCAGCTAGGAGGTGCACTGTGCCATCAAGGGAAGACCTAGGTTACCTCAGCTTGGAGGTGCACTGTGCCATCAAGGGAAGACCTAGGTTACCTCAGATGAGGTGCACTGTGCCATCAAGGGAAGACCTAGGTTACCTCAGATGGAGGTGCACTGTGCCATCAAGGGAAGACCTAGGTTACCTCAGCTTGAAGGTGCACTGTGCCATCAAGGGAAGACCTAGGTTACCTCAGCTTGAAGGTGCACTGTGCCATCAAGGGAAGACCTAGGTTACCTCAGCTTGGAGGTGCACTGTGCCATCAAGGGAAGACCTAGGTTACCTCAGCTTAGAGGTGCACTGTGCCATCAAGGGAAGACCTAGGTTACCTCAGCTTGGAGGTGCACTGTGCCATCAAGGGAAGACCTAGGTTACCTCAGCTTGGAGGTGCACTGTGCCATCAAGGGAAGACCTAGGTTACCTCAGCTTAGAGGTGCACTGTGCCATAAAGGGGAAGACCTAGGTTACCTCAGCTTGAGGTGCACTGTGCCATCAAGGGAAGACCTAGGTTACCTCAGCTTGGAGGTGCACTGTGCCATCAAGGGAAGAACTAGGTTACCTCAGCTTAGAGGTGCACTGTGCCATCAAGGGAAGACCTAGGTTACCTCAGCTTGGAGGTGCACTGTGCCATCAAGGGAAGACCTAGGTTACCTCAGCTTAGAGGTGCACTGTGCAATCAAGGGAAGACCTAGGTTACCTCAGCTTGAGGTGCACTGTGCCATCAAGGGAAGAACTAGGTTACCTCAGCTTGAGGTGCACTGTGCCATCAAGGGAAGACCTAGGTTACCTCAGCTTGGAGGTGCACTGTGCCATCAAGGGAAGACCTAGGTTACCTCAGATGGAGGTGCACTGTGCCATCAAGGGAAGACCTAGGTTACCTCAGCTTGGAGGTGCACTGTGCCATCAAGGGAAGACCTAGGTTACCTCAGCTTGAGGTGCACTGTGCCATCAAGGGAAGACCTAGGTTACCTCAGATGGAGGTGCACTGTGCCATCAAGGGAAGACCTAGGTTACCTCAGCTTGGAGGTGCACTGTGCCATCAAGGGAAGATCTAGGTTACCTCAGATGGAGGTGCACTGTGCCATCAAGGGAAGACCTAGGTTACCTCAGCTTGGAGGTGCACTGTGCCATCAAGGGAAGACCTAGGTTACCTCAGCTTGGAGGTGCACTGTGCCATCAAGGGAAGACCTAGGTTACCTCAGATGGAGGTGCACTGTGCCATCAAGGGAAGACCTAGGTTACCTCAGCTTGGAGGTGCACTGTGCCATCAAGGGAAGATCTAGGTTACCTCAGATGGAGGTGCACTGTGCCATCAAGGGAAGACCTAGGTTACCTCAGCTTGGAGGTGCACTGTGCCATCAATGGATGTCACTCACACAGATCACCTGCAAAAGGTGCTATAATTTGTCTCTATGTCAGGATATGAGAATAACAAAAAATAAAGGTAAGAACTGTGCCCTGGGGAGCAGAACATTTCACTGTAGCAGCCTCTGTTCACTGTTATTATTTGGGCTCTGTTTGTTAAAAAATTAAATATTCATCTGTCTACTTTTCCAGTTATTCCTTTTGTGCGTATTTTGTTTGCAGTTTTAACTCATCTTGGAAAGCGTTGTCTAGAATCTAGAATCTAGACAATACATTCCAAGATGAATAATGATCTAGACTCTAGATCGTTATATTGTTATGTTTAATGTTTGTCTACGGACCCCTGAGCCCGGGCCCACACGTTTACCACCACCAGTGGTGGGTGATGGTGAGGACCCGGTGTTAACACCACCAGTGATGGGTGATGTTGAGAACCCAGTGTTGACACCACCAGTGATGGGTGATGGTGAGGACCCAGTGTTAACACCACCAGTGATGGATGATGGTGAGGACCCAGTGTTAACACCACCAGTGGTGGGTGATGGTGAGGACCCGGTGTTAACACCACCAGTGGTGGGTGATGGTGAGGACCAAATGTATTAACATCACCAGTGGTGGGGACCAGGTTTATTAACACCACCAGTTGTAGGGACTGGTGAGGACCAGATGTTTTAACATCATGTATGGACAAGTGAGTACCTGTTTACCTGTGGATGCTTCCAGGATCAGTACCTCTAACACGGTGTCTCACACCTCTGATATATGGACGCAAGAGCGTGAGATACAGGGTGTGATAAGGGAGAATGTGTGAGAGTGTGTGAGGGGGGAGTGTTGTGAGAGAGAGGGAGAGAGGGGGTGTTCAATGTTTGTTGCTGTATCACGGTTGTGTTAGGGGTGGGGGGGGATATCTATTCACTAGAACCGGTTATCTTTACATTGTTCGTGGCTGGTGAGATGTGGGTAGGCCAAATTGTGTTAAAGATGGGTTGTGCCTTTGTTGTTTGCATGTTGTATGTTCTTCGTTTTGGTTATGTTATTTCTAGTTTATGAGTATGTTAGTGGTTTGTAGATATGATGTTTGTTGGTTGTGGCTATGTTATTTGTGGGTTGTTAATACCCTTTGTGTGTAGGTATATGCCCGATTTCACTCGCCTAGCTATGTTTGTAGGGTTTAATTTACAGTTCTTCTACATCATCCAGGGAAGACGTATCTTCACAGGATATGGTGACGTGCAACGAGATCCTGTGAATGTTCCACTGGTCTGACTGCAGAAGAAAGACCTGAATATCTTATTATGGATTTGTTTTTTGTTTTTTGATGAAAATCCCGACACTCTTGTGATACAGAAATAACAATCCTTAGTGGGGTCATTTGGTTCCCTCCATACCATGGGGACTGCAAATGACATGCATGACCTCCTTCCAGCAGAACATTCGCTTATGGAGTTGGAGAAAGTCACACAACAGTGATGAGGTTCCCACAGCTTGTCCCGATCTGCGACCTTCACAATAAAGTACTGAAAACAGTCTGTTTTCACAAGACGTGTGTTGTCTCGTCTCTGTTGTGTGGGAGTAAAGCTGTCAGGTGTACACAAAAACAACATTTTTATCATTTAAACAATCACGAGAGTTATATCATGACACTTGAAAATACCACTTACTTTGAAAAAGAGAAAACTTATAGTACAATTCATTAGTGATACAACAATCTCATAAATCCACAAAAATCAAACAAAACCATAAATCATCATTAGTCAAATAGTCAAGCAGTCAGTAGACAACAATATAGTGGAAAAGTAAATGGCGTGAGGGTGGGGGTTCTATTTCACAAAAATTGTTGAAGCAACACTCAGTTCAGAGTTGGATTCAGTGCCCCAGGATGAGTTAGAAACACATGTTTATAAACGTGAACTGAAACTTCTGTTGACCAGTGTAACCAAAATACAATAACAAACGGATGTACATGAATGACAGTGCAAACTACATTCATAATTTACTCCATGACATAAGATACAAATTAAACTATTTAGGCGTTAGCATTACAGTTTGGCGGCGTCAGCGGCAGCAGTGTTAGGATATCTGTTGAGGCAGCGGCGTCAGCGGCAGCAGTGTTAGGATATCTGTTGAGGCAGCGGCGTCAGCGGCAGCAGTGTTAGGATATCTGTTGAGGCAGCGGCGTCAGCGGCAGCAGTGTTAGGATATCTATTGAGGCAGCGGCGTCAGCGGCAGCAGTGTTAGGATATCTGTTGAGGCAGCGGCGTCAGCGGCAGCAGTGTTAGGATATCTGTTGAGGCAGCGGCGTCAGCGGCAGCAGTGTTAGGATATCTGTTGAGGCAGCGGCGTCGCGGCAGCAGTGTTAGGATATCTGTTGAGGCAGCGGCGTCGCGGCAGCGGTGTTAGGATATCTATTGAGGCAGCGGCGTCGCGGCAGCAGTGTTAGGATATCTGTTGAGGCAGCGGCGTCAGCGGCAGCAGTGTTAGGATATCTGTTGAGGCAGCGGCGTCAGCGGCAGCAGTGTTAGGATATCTGTTGAGGCAGCGGCGTCAGCGGCAGCAGTGTTAGGATATCTGTTGAGGCAGCGGCGTCAGTGGGAAACTGCATTTCATACTATACCCACAATGTGTTGCAAGCCACAAGTGACAAGCCCAGGCAAATTTTGACGAAAGGGGGTAAATCTTCCCTCTGTTTAAACTGAAAAATGAATACTTTGTTTTTTAGTCAAGCAGTAAGTCACTCAAAGCGGCCACCTGAACAAGATGACCGCGCGTCAGGACGGGTAGGTGAGTGTTAAGCAAATGTGCTAATTATGTCCGATAAAAGAAACGTTGCCTAGTTGCAACAAGTTTCAACACATATTTACCCTGTCAGACCGAACAAGACACAGCAAGTAAGGAGTAGCAAAAAAGTGAGAACGTATGACGGAGGGAGATAAAAAAGTGGCGGTGACAGTGTCATGTGGGTAAGAAAACAGAAAGATGTGTAGCAATGGGAAAGAGAAGCATGCCATGAGAAAATGAGAGTGACAAGAGGAATGAGGAATGTGAGAAACGGGTAGAGAGCACTAGATGAAAAGCTGCTAGTGAATACTGCCGCAAAAATGTCAACATAATGAAGGGGGTGCCCTGGGAATTTTAATTATAAGAACAGATTAAAAGGAGAAGGAAGAAGAGCGGGAGGACAAGGAGTGGGAGGACGAGGAGTGGGAGGACAAGGAGTGGGAGGACGAGGAGTGGGAGGACGAGGAGTGGGAGGACGAGGAGTGGGAGGACGAGGAGTGGGAGGACGAGGAGTGGGAGGACAAGGAGTGGGAGGACGAGGAGTGGGAGGACAAGGAGTGGGAGGACGAGGAGTGGGAGGACGAGGAGTGGGAGGACAAGGAGTGGGAGGACGAGGAGTGGGAGGACGAGGAGTGGGAAAAATAGGAGTGGGAGGACGAGGAGTGGGAAAAATAGGAGTGGGAGGACGAGGAGTGGGAAAAATAGGAGTGGGAGGACGAGGAGTGGGAAAAATAGGAGTGGGAGGACGAGGAGTGGGAAAAATAGGAATGGGAGGACGAGGAGTGGGAAAAATAGGAGTGGGAGGACGAGGAGTGGGAAAAATAGGAGTGGGAGGACGAGGAGTGGGAAAAATAGGAGTGGGAGGACGAGGAGTGGGAAAAATAGGAGTGGGAGGACGGGGAGTAGGAAAAATAGGAGTGGGAAGAAGAGGAGACGGAGAAGGAAGGGAAGGAAGAGGAGAAAAAGGAGGAGGAAGAGAAGGAAAAGGAGGAGGAAGAGAAGGAAAAGGAGGAGGAAGAGAATGGGAAAGAGAAGGACGACGTCGAGGAGGAGAAAGGAAGAAAAGGAAAGGAAAAAAGAGGAGTAGGAGGTTCATAAACACCACAATAGTTCTACTGTAGCACTACAATAGAACTATTGACATATCCTCTAGACTAGAGATTTAAACTCTAAAAATCGAGTCAAGAAGAAAATGAAAGAACTGACATGTAATTCAAGATGGGACAGTAATAGAGAACAGAGAGGTAATGCAGAAGTGATCTACCTGCCTGCCTCCGGTATATAAGATCAACCAGGCTGTGATGGAAATGTGGACCAGAGGACCGCCAACAGCAACATCCTGGTCGACCAGACAATCAGCAGAAGGCCTGGCCGCACCGCGGGAGTAGAAAAACTCCGAGACAGGTCACGGACCAGTTTCTCATCAGTCCTCCTGGTTAATAGTCTGGTCAGACTGTTGATGCTCGTTGTATTCAATCAGGCAGCAAAGCCTGGCTGATCAACGACAGCTTGGAGGAACATAAATTTCTCTTGTAGGCAGAGATGTGTTGGCAATTCTTACAGTTGAAGACAGGGTTTTGAAAAGTCTTGAATTCCTTATAATTAAGGGATCGTACTACTGCGCTTCTGATTTTCATTAGGAATATTCTGAACCATCTACAATGTCTCCCATTCTCTCCTTTACGGATTATTTCATTATGAAGATTTAGAGCCAGTTTTACCAATATTTTCCAAGTGTAATTTTTTTTAACTTTCTAACCTGTACTTGAGTTAGTTCAGTTTGAAGACATTTTCAATAATTTTGATCAATAAGGAGTATATCAAGGTTGAAGAAGTGAGGAACCAGTAATGGCGGTCAACAAAGTTTATGAGACTGGGCCAGGATACAAGCCTCGACCCTCACACACAAATCGGTGACTATAGTGTTTTGACTATTTTTTGTACTCTTTTTTAAGTTTATATTACTTAATTTTTCATAGTGATGTAGGTAATATTTGACTTCGTTGAACATTACCTTGTTCATCATCTTATTCCTTATAACTTACTACAGAGATGATTTACATCGCACTGGTTTAATAGCTGTGAGAGATAGAATTTTCCTGAGCTTCACTACCTTGGTAGTGAAGCTCAGGAATTTGTATATACTTAGCAAGATACCTCACAGCATCCCGTCCAAGACTTTTATGACATGATGTTGATGACTCTGGTCTGCCTCTTTTTTCTGCTGCCTCTTCTGTGAGGTGGGGTTATATCAGAAATTTTTATTACTTCTGGAATCTCTCCTGAACTTTAGCTCTTTCTTAAAAGTACACGGAGTGCTCGTGCTAATCTTAGTTTGCATTTCTTTATAGACATAATATTCCAGGAAATGGGTCCCGACGCAGAGTGAATTAGCACGATGTAAATATAGTTTTTAAAGTCTGTAGGATCTGAACTAGCATCAGATATATAATTCCTAGTGAGGCCAACTTACGTAAAAACTATATGGGTCTTCTAGTCTCATGGTGTTGATTAATTTGCTAAACGTGCATTCCGCTATGTCCTTACAGGATTTTACTAATTTCTTTGTTTTCGTGTGTGTCTCCTGTGAGAAGTGATATATACTGGAAGAGATCTTTGGTCTTGATTTTCCAAATGTGAAATATTTTTATTAATTTCCCGTTTCCTGAATGATCTTTATTTTTTTTCTTATTTCATCGATGTAATATGAAATGTTTTAGTTTCATAGTGATTTCGTTGTGTAGGTTTTCTTGTTCTTTGTTATGACAGTTGTGTTTGTAATAAGTTTAGCAAATCTTTCCATGGATAGGTGGCGTTGATGACAGATAATGATAAGGATAGATATCTTTCACGTGGACAGATGAGGGCGAATATACAGAGAGGTAGTGAAAAGGATAGAGGTTAGTAAATGCGTGGGCAGGAGGGAGTAACTAATATTATAACATTTACATTGAGGAACAATAAATTTGTAGGGGTTATACAGCACCTGGGAAATGAGAGGCAATCAGATTCGATCCAAGGACAGAGAAGGTTGTTCCAATTATTTACTGTAAAAGCCCTTCTCTGGTATGAAGGTACTTTAAAGGGTGTGAGAGAAGGTACAATAACAAGGTGAGCAGGACAACCACACAAGAGAGCGGCAGCAGCAGGTGCGACACAACTACTGGAGACACAAACAAGCGTCAACGGAGACGCTTACATTGTTGTCATAACGAGCGAGGTCATCACAAACTACTGCTCCCAGGGCTTTCATCCACTGTGTGATAATAAATTAGGTCAACCTTTACTTTTCCAAACATCACATGAATCTTAAGTCTGTCCGTTGCAGCCGTCATGAAGTACACCGTGCGATGCTGAGAGTAAGAACAACATAGCACATACATCTCAGGTGTAGGTTGATCTATTGCAGCCGTGATGAAGTACACCGTGCCATGCTGAGAGTAAGAACCACACATTAAGTTATTCAAGGTATGCTTAATATAAGAAACGTAGGCTGAGCTCCAGGGATTCTCTGACGGAGGTAAGCCACGCGAGATTTTAATTTTACATAAACTGTTAATATTTATGATTGTTTTCCCGACGTTGTCTGACGTAGCAGCGACGTACTAAATAACAATGACGCATGGCATAGCACTGACGTCTGGAGTAGCGGTGACGCCTGGCGTAGCAACAAAAATTCATGAAGAAAAAGATATAACACACAAGACGTGTGTCGGCAGGAGCGACGCCTCCAGCTGCCACCGCAGGAGGGCAGAGGTAGGGAGCACCTCTAATTAAAGGCATCAAAGGCATACCTGAGCAACCTGGCCTGGCCCGCCTCCACGGCTGCAGGGAGGAAGGAGGGTGGGCGGAGGCAACATGGACAGGTTTCTTGGTTGCTGGCGCTTGTAATAACATCCACAGCTATAACATACATATTACGTGATCTGTTGGGTTTGAAACCAGCTAGAAAGCCACCGGCCAATTAGCCACCAAGTCATCATATGGCTAAGACTCGCGCTAGAGAACGAATAAAATACGAAACCAGGAGAGTGACCCTGGCTGCGGCCAGCCGAGAGGCGGAGCCTGAAGCTGAGACTCGATCCCTGCAATGACAAATAGATGAGTACCCAATTCATGACCAGCCTTCAATAGAGACTGTTTGTGTCCTACCCTAGCACAGAGTAGGACACAAACAGGTGGCAGGGAAAGACTAGGTTATCACATACTGCGGTTGTACTTAACAGTGTTAAATACATAACAAAATACGACACCTTTCATTAATATACAAGTGACCCATGTAAAGTGTTGTTATAAAGAGGAGCCCACTGTAGCATACAATAATTATGAATCTTTGTCTACTACACACCAGTTAGTATGCAACACTTACACTCAAACAAATACAAACTTTTTTTTTTTTTTACCAAATTGGTTTTGTTGACCTCACAGCACTTTTTGAAAGTTACATATTTCAACGTTATTGAAATTGAAATTGTATATTTACCAAAAAATGCAGCGCATATGTATGTAAATTTAAATACGAAGTTAATGCATTTTTTTTATAAAGCCAATGTAATTTTTAGCGTCGCTTTTAAGCTTCCGTTTTATTTTCCGCAACAAAGTTAAAGCTTTAAACGTTGAACATCATGTAATATTCTGTAAGGCTGCCAGCCTGGCCCAGGGCTTGGTGCCAGCCTGACCCAGGGCCTGGTGCCAGCCTGGCCCAGGGCCTGGTGCCAGAGTAGAACTCTTGAAATCCATCAAAGGTATATCAACTGCCGTATTCCAGTGTTGATATTCAATGTGGTCCAGTGAGACAGTTTTTGGTATGGAAACTTGATAGTCCAAAATAACCCAAATGAAAATCAGGGTACAATAAGAGATAAATCATTAAGAGTGCAAGACACAAGGTATTCCAACAATCCTCTTAATTTATAATGACCATTTACCACTAGCTGTCTTGAAGAGAGAACTTAACAGGTTCCTAGCATGCAAAGAGCCTATAGATCAGGTCATCAACCAGGAGGCCTGGTTTGAGATAGACTACAGGCAAACTACAGTTGATGGTTGTGTTTTGTCTGACTGCCACTCTTTGTGATGTGTTTGTGTGTGCGCTAAATATCCATCTCAATAATTTGCCTGCTACACCTCGAGCTCTTATAAACTGTACATCGGTCAATGTTAACATCTGGGAAACGCCATCCTAACGACTGTGTATACATCTTCATTCTTTTGTTCAATATTGTCTTCAATCTTGCGCTGATCAAGCACTTGCGAAATGGTAGATCTTTTCGCTCAAACGTTTTCTGGACAGTGATTTTTTTCCATTTAAGTGCTAAGTTGTTTTTATTATACCCTCTCAAAGGTTCATAATGTGTGATGTTAATATCACCTGGTTGAAATTTCTAGTCATCGCCTTGTTCCTAAATTTGTTTGACTTCCGGAATATAACCAAATAGTATAGAGAAAATTTACAATTTATGTACATACACACACACACATACGTGTGTGTGTGTGTGTGTGTGCGAGCGCGCGCACACGTGCAGAATAGAGAATGAGGGAGGGAGAGGGCTGGTGGTCCCTAGAGGGAGTTGGGCGTCATAAAGCAGGTTGGAGGACGTGGTGTGGCAGGCTGGACACCATCCCAGAGGACTGGCACTAAAGTTTATATGGTGAAGACAACATAATAAAATGGGCGTGTCTGTACTACAGGTATCGAGTCTTACTACCGCAGTGTGTGGCAACCCAGCTCGGTCTGAATTCAGACTTCCTTCTTGACCGCCAGACCCACCAGGCTATTGTTGCTACCCGCGGCCCAGAGACCTACATACCTGGAGGGTGTTTTGGGGGTCAACGTCCCCATGGCCAGGTCTATGACCAGGCCTCGTAGCCAACATAATCTGACTGACCAAGCATTCCTTACTGAAACTGATTCAGTTTCCTCTTCAAAGTTTCTACCTTTGTTTCGACAATATTTATATCTGTTGGTAACAGACTGAAAAGTCGTGGACCACACATGCTGACACAGTGGTGTCCCATTATGTTTGTAGCACCACCACTACACTTCCTCTCAGTAACTTCAGTAAGTTATTATGGTAGTGTGTAAATTGAGGACCTGACTCCTGATATTATAACCGCTGTAAATTCCTGGAGTCATCACCCCCACGGGTCGGTCTCAGACCAGGGCTCCTCGATGATAGCCACATCAATCATATAAGTGAAAATCACGTACTCAGAGTCAATTAATAAGGGTCTTCAGAATCTTCAGTTTAAACTTTATCCGCTAATCTATGCTATGTTATTCTTTCTGCGATGTGTGTGGTCATAGAGTACTTTGTAAAAAGCCTTCACAAGCTCTTTGTAAAGTACCTTCATATAGTTTGATTTTCTGTATTAGCTCGGAGCTTTTTTTTTTTTTATCTCAGGTAACTGCTGGATATGCGATCAGTGAGGTGTTAAACTTAACTCCTCAACTTCGACGCTAAATTTAAGACGCACTTGCTGTCTGGGTGCAGTAATTTCCTCCTCTCGGCCCTATATAATGAGAAGCTTGACCTTTAGCTTTTCCTGTACGTCTGCCTCGCCATCTTATATATATTTGGCGACACATTAGCAGTATCTCTGCCCAAGGCTCATCCCTAAACTACCAACTACGAGGGCCAAAACCCCACATATTCTAGGAATACTCACATACCTTACTTTCTTCTTAATAATTGTGTAGCGCCTCTTGAAATATTGCTGTATTTAAAATTATGACATTATTTATTTTTGCCAGAGAAGAGTCATCGTTCTTGGGAATGCAGATTTATTAAAAATCTCGAACATGCCGATTTCTTTCCCAGTTGCACACCTGCTGGACACTACATAAATTCATCACATGCGCAATTCATCGCAAATTCCGAGTTTGCCAAGTTTATCGGCTGTAGGTGGCGGGTTCATAAATAACCGTGAATATGCAGGAAAGACGCATCAGAACACAGCACACGTAGCGATAACACCATTCAATTACCATATTTATGGCCAGTGTTGAAAGTTATTCTTCTCTGACAGCCCCGCATGAAGCCAGGCTTGCCTGGTGACCGCCTGATCAAGCAAGTTATTATCCAGCTAATGGGCACATCCTACAGGAACTTGTGCAGTTTCCTCTATGCTGGTCTGGTACACTAGACATCTAAGATTTTGGAAAATTTCCTCCCGTATCAGTGCGAGCCAGGTCAACAAAACAAGACACACCTTCATAATGTTTTTTTTTTTTGCTTATTAAACATAATTTTTTTAAAATCAACTGGGTGGCAATACTGACTTACCTGTGGCAAGTGTCGTGAGTGTTCCTACTCTCGCGGCCCGGCCTGGGGTGGTCCTCCTCGGCCAGGCTGTGTGCCTTAACTTAATTATGTAGACAACCGATTCTGAGAACCAATAGGTTGATGAATTAGACACTTGAGCAATACTTGGGTATCTTTATCGTGGAAACGTTTCGCCAACCAGTGCCTTCCTCAGTCCAATACAGACAAGAAGGAGTTTGAGGTAATCAGTCCCTCATCCTGGAGTCGATGTGATCAGTGCATCAATCTTGTAAAGATAAATGGATTGATCACATCAGTTCCAGGCTAAGGGACTGATTACCTCAAACTCTTGATCTTCAACCATTATTCTCTGTACTGGACTGAGGAAGCCACTGGTTGACGAAACCCTTCCACAATAAAGATACCAAAGTGTTGCAAGAGAGTCTAATTCACTTAATTATGTTTGCAGTGTCCCGGGTCAATCAGTGTAACCGCTCACAAAATTTAAAATTCAATGATAAGCTGCGAAAAATACCAAGGTCTATTTTTCTAAGAGTAACTGAAAACAACTTATGCTCACTAGAGATAAAGAAAAGGATAATTTTCTGCAAGAAGACCATAACTGCTGGATTGTCTTCCATCTCCTCACCGGCAGCTTCTGCTTCACCAGAGTAGTAGACCTGCTAAATCTGCTTACCTCTCTCTCTCTCTCTCTCTCTCTCTCTCTCTCTCTCCTAATATCGTTGATGGTACTGACCAGATTTTAAGTCATTAATCAGTGATGTAGAAAGTTCCCAGTTCTGGCAAGTGGTCTGTTTTGCTATTGTGCTTAGCTAGGAAACAATTTGCAAATGTAAAACAACTTATTTTTACAGGACATAGTAGTTCCTGTCCGATACGTGTCATTTACTGCGTTGGTTCGATAATGTTTGCCATTCTTTATATATTTTTTTCAAATTTGTGTTAAAGTTTGAATAAAAAACAACTGTTAATATTAGAATGCATTAAAACTTCCAAGATTGTCTGTATTTATACATTTTATATCCAAGAACACAGGTGGATCCCCAGATCCCAAGATCTTGGGAAAAATTCCAAGGAGCGGCATCGCTCCTCTTAATTACTGTCGACCAGCACTGGGTACAACGGGGACAGTAACGAAGAATAAAAACAGGTACAACGCAAGTTTTTATTCTGACAACTCTTTATCGATTCGTACAAAGAATATACGCGTGCCGCCCAGGTACGCTTCCGCTAACTCAAGATAAGCATTCGAAGATCTAAGCACACTGCCTAAGCTGAAGCTGAGACTTAAGCACACTACACTCTGCAGATTAGTGAAAATTGAGTATCATCATTGTGCATCCTTAAACTACACTGACACCATAACTTCCTGCAACAGGAGATATAAGAGACAGTATAAAGCAGATCCAGTGAAAAACAGTTGTGTCATAAGCACAGAGAACATTGTTAACTTGAGCCGTGTAGAAGTCACCAACCTTCTATCAATATACTGTATATAAGAAATATTACTAGAATAAACCTAGACGTCTTTAAGAATAAGCAATATAATTTTGAACAAGAAGTATCAGATCAACAGAGTTAAGAGGACTATACAGTATGGGAATGTGAGCCAAAAGCGACAATAACCGGACTGATCAATCACTGGGCTAGAACATTTAAGAGCCACGTAAGTTCCCCCGTCTTCTAATAACATGTTCATTTTTCCACTATAATCTACCTTGTCCATAATTACTATCGCATTTGATTTGTCTGTTTCGTAAGGTGAAGTCCAGGATGTTTCCTTAATTCATGGTATAACTTAACAAATCTTTGAGGGCAACTGTGTTGCAGAGGTGTGAGCACAGACAGATATGTCATAGGTGCCTAGCACCACTACACACTACCCGTACAGGCAGATATGTCATAGGTGCCTAGTACCACTACACACTACCCGTACAGACAGATATGTCATAGGTGCCTAGCACCACTACACACTACCCGTACAGGCAGATATGTCATAGGTGCCTAGCACCACTACACACTACCCGTACAGACAGATATGTCATAGGTCCCTAACACCACTACACACTACCCGTACAGACAGATATGTCATAGGTCCCTAGCACCACTACACACTACCCGTACAGGCAGATATGTCATAGGTGCCTAGCACCACTACACACTACCCGTACAGACAGATATGTAATAGGTGCCTAGCACCACTACACACTACCCGTACAGACAGATATGTAATAGGTCCCTAGCACCACTACACACTACCCGTACAGGCAGATATGTCATAGGTGCCTAGCACCACTACACACTACCCGTACAGGCAGATATGTCATAGGTGCCTAGCACCACACTACACACTACCCGTACAGGCAGATATGTCATAGGTGCCTAACACCACTACACACTACCCGTACAGGCAGATATGTCATAGGTGCCTAGCACCACTACACACTACCCGTACAGGCAGATATGTCATAGGTGCCTAGCACCACTACACACTACCCGTACAGGCAGATATGTCATAGGTGCCTAGCACCACTACACACTACCCGTACAGGCAGAAGGGTAAACCAGAATCTAATCTCATCAGCATAGCAGATCTTACTTAACTTTGTCAATCAACAGCAAGAGAAAGGTGGCAGGGCGGTGAAGTTTGTCTATTAGAGTAAAACTTGAACCTGCAGTCCAGAGTAACCCAGGAAGGTTGTGCCATGATGGGTCTTGTTGTGTTCAAGTCTCTATTTACTCTCTTCCCCTTCCGCCACGCCTTCCACCTTCTCTCCGTCACCACACCCATTTCCCTCGCGCGCGAGCGTGTGTGTGCTCACCTAATTGTGGTTGCAGGTGTCGAGACTCAGCTCCTGGCCCCGCCTCTTCACTGATCGATACTGGGTCCTCTCTCTCCCTGCTCCATGAGTTTTATCATACCTCGTCTTAAAGTTATGTATGGTTCCTGCCTCCACTACATCACGCGCGCGCGTGTGTGTGTACTCACCTAATTGTACTCACCTAATTGTGGTTGCAGGGGTCGAGACTCAGCTCCTGGCCCCGCCTCTTCGCTGTCCGCTACTGGGACTCTGCTCTCCCTGCTCCATGAGCTTTATCATACCTTGTCTTAAAACTATGTATGGTTCCCGCCTCCACTATATCGTTCGCTAGACTATTCCACTTCCTAACTACTCTATGGCTGAAGAAATGCTTCCTAACATCCATTTGACTCATCTGAGTCTTCAGCTTCCAGTTGTGTCCCCTGTGTGTGTGTGTGTGTGTGTGTGTGTGTGTGTGTGTGTATGTGTGTGTATGTGTGCGTGTGTATGTGTGTGTATGTGTGTGTGTATGTGTGTGTGTTTGTGTGTCTGTGTGTGTCTGTGTGTGTGTGTCTGTGTGTATGTGTCTGTGTGTGCGTCTGTCTGTGTGTGTGTCTGTGCGTGTGTCTGTGTGTGTATCTGTGTCTGTGTGTTTGTCTGTGTGTGTGTATGTATAAACATTATTCCAACCTTCATTACTGATATCTGGCCTCGTGAACCCTACTCCTAAATATTAGTATGTACGCGTGCGGGCACTTACGCACAAGAGCCAGTGTGAGTACAGGTGTGCATGTGGGCAGAGCACGTGCGTGCGCGCGCGAGCATGTAGGCACAAGAGCGCGTGTGGTCGCGCCAACATGTAGGCACAGGAGCGCGTTCGGTCCCGTGAACATGTAGGCACAGGAGCACGTGCGGTCGCGTGAACATGTAGGCACAGGAGCACGTGCGGTCCCGTGAACATGTAGGCACAGGAGCGCGTTCGGTCCCGTGAACATGTAGGCACAGGAGCGCGTGCGGTCGCGTGAACATGTAGGCACAGGAGCGCGTGCGGTCCCGTGAACATGTAGGCACAGGAGCACGTGCGATCCCGTGAACATGTAGGCACAGGAGCACGTGCGGTCCCGTGAACATGTAGGCACAGGAGCACGTGCGGTCCCGTGAACATGTAGGCACAGGAGCACGTGGGTCCCGTGAACATGTAGGCACAGGAGCGTGCGGTCCCGTGAACATGTAGGCACAAGAGCACGTGCGGTCCCGTGAACATGTAGGCACAGGAGCCGTGCGTCCGTGAACATGTAGGCACAGGAGCACGTGCGGTCCGTGAACATGTAGGCACAGAGCACGTGCGGTCGCGTGAACATGTAGGCACAGGAGCACTGCGGTCCGTGAACATGTAGGCACAGGAGCCGTGCGGTCCCGTGAACATGTAGGCACAGGAGCACGTGCGGTCGCCGTGAACATGTAGGCACAGGAGCACGTGCGGTCCCGTGAACATGTAGGCACAGGAGCGCGTGCGGTCCCGTGAACATGTAGGAACAGGAAGCACGTGCGGTCCCGTGAACATGTAGGCACAGGAGCACGTGCGGTCCGTGAACATGTAGGCACAGGAGCCGTGCGGTCCCGTGAACATGTAGGCACAGGAGCGCGTGCGGTCCCGTGAACATGTAGGCACAGGAGCACGTGCGGTCCCGTGAACATGTAGGAACAGGAGCACGTGCGGTCCCGTGAACATGTAGGCACAGGAGCACGTGCGGTCCCGTGAACATGTAGGCACAGGAGCACGTGCGGTCCCGTGAACATGTAGGCACAGGAGCGCGTGCGGTCCCGTGAACATGTAGGCACAGGAGCACGTGCGATCCCGTGAACATGTAGGCACAGGAGCACGTGCGATCCCGTGAACATGTAGGCACAGGAGCACGTGCGATCCCGTGAACATGTAGGCACAGGAGCGCGTGCGATCCCGTGAACATGTAGGCACAGAAGCACGTGCGGTCCCGTGAACATGTAGGCACAGGAGCACGTGCGGTCCCGTGAACATGTAGGCACAGAAGCACGTGCGGTCCCGTGAACATGTAGGCACAGGAGCACGTGCGATCCCGTGAACATGTAGGCACAGGAGCGCGTGCGGTCGCGCGCGTGTTGTCCTTACCACTGTAGTTTTCCGACAGATTTAGCAGGTACAGCTGGAGAAGAGCCAAAGACTTGATCAATACTTTTCCTCTTTCTCTCTTTCTCCTTTCTCTTATCACCAACACTTATTCTCTCTCTCTCTCTCTCTCTCTCTTCTCTCTCTCTCTCTCTCTCTCTCTCTCCTCTCTCTCTCTCTCTCCTCTAACACTGTTCGCTCGCTTATCACCTCCTCTATCAATCCTCTTCTCTTGTTTTTATTCATCATTATTCCTTCAATTTTCCTTCTATACTTCTTGTATACTACATCTGTATTTTGTTTATCCTTTACAGCATCCAGGACCTTGTCATAGTGGTCCAGTAGCTGGGACAGGCAGGAGCAACCTGCTGTGAACCCGTATTGCCCTGTGTTGTGTAATTGATGGGTATAACATCCTCAAGTGAAAAAGCAGGTGAAAGGTGGTGGCCACACTTCCACTGTTCTGCTTGACGTCTTGGGCAACCTCACTAGACTGCGCTTTTATTTCACCGTCTGGGGGGAGGCAGCGTTGATCCCTCCTGAAGGCAGCGTTGATCCCTCCTGAAAGGGAAGCATGGGGGGAGGGTCCCTCTAGAAGGAAGCGTTGGTTCCTCCTGCAGGGGAATGTTTGTCCCTGCTGAAGGCAGCGTTGAATCCTCTTGAAGGGAGTCTGCCTGGAGTGTTTCGGGGGTCAACACTCCCGCGGTCCCGTCCATGACAAGGCCTCCCGGTGGATTAGCCCCTGAGCAACCAGGTTGTTACTGCTGGCCGCACACAGCCCAACGTAAGAAACATAGCCCGGCTGGTCAGGAAGTGGCTTTGTGGCTTGAAGACGGCTAGGGCTCTATTGGTAATATCCCTTATGTATAATGGGAGGCTGTTGAACAGTCTTGAGCCCCTTACACTTATTGCATTGTCTCTCAGTGTACTCACGGCACCCCTGCTTTTCAGTGGAGTATATTGTACCATCTGCCGAGCCTTCTGCTTTTGAAGGGAGTGATTTGTGTGTGCAGAATTGGGACCAGTCCTCTAAGATTTTCCAGGTGTAAATTATCTTTATTGCCTGCATTCCAAAGAATACAGGTTAAAGGACTTCAAATGTTCCCAGTAATTAAAGCGCTTGATAGAACGTACAAGTACAGCGAAAGCTCTCTGTACACTCTCTAGACCAATAATTTGACCTGCCTTAAAAGATGCTGCTAGTGTACAGCAGTATTTCAGACTACAGAGAACAAGTGACTTTAAGAGGATCATCATAGGCTTGCCATACCTTGTTATCGTTGGGGTCGAGTGTGGTAATGGAGGCATTGTAGGAATAAGCAAATGCTCTGCTTGGGCTGATTGAGGTAGATGGTCGTGACGTCTGCCAGCCGTCTATAGGCTTGGTGCCTACGTCTTAACTGCTAGACGCCCGTAGCTGATAACCCGCGCTCAGTGTCTCACACATGCACAAATGGGGTATGAACTCACACAGGTCAGGCGTAGTTAACCTACGGGTGGTTTAAACTCAAATGTCCCATTTCTGTGTTGTTACTATGGGTTAACTGTACCTTTTTTGACATACCACTGACATAATATACAAATGACACCCTTGTTTTGAAGGTTCTCATTTATCCGTCCTATCGTGGTTATGATAATGGCACTTGTGAAATCCTCTGACATTATCACTCCTAAGTTCTTCAAAATAGTTTTTTCGCTCAACTGTGAGGTCAGAATGTGTTTTATACTCCGTTCTATCTTATATTTCCCCAAGTTTTCCATAACAGAGTAACTGAAATTTGTCCTCATTGAACATATAGTTTTCTGCATGGATGTATCATGTGTCCAGACACACGACTCCCAGTGAGTCTACACTACTGCATGGATGTATCATGTGTCCAGACACATGACTCCCAGTGAGTCTACACTACTGCATGGATGTATCATGTGTCCAGACACTCGACTCCCAGTGAGTCTACACTATTACTGTATGGATGTATCATGTGTCCAGACACATGACTCCCAGTGAGTCTACACTACTGCATGGATGTATCATGTGTCCAGACACTCGACTCCCAGTGAGTCTACACTACTACTGTATGGATGTATCATGTGTCCAGACACATGACTCCCAGTGAGTCTACACTACTGCATGGATGTATCATGTGTCCAGACACTCGACTCCCAGTGAGTCTACACTACTACTGTATGGATGTATCATGTGTCCAGACACACGAGTTCCAGTATCATGTCTGCCTCTCCCTGGATAGGAAGAGGCAGACGGGGGGCGGGAAAATAAAACTATATAGAATAAAGGAAGAGGGAAAAGGGGAAAGAAAAGAGGGAGAAAATACACAATGAGGGGAGGAAGATGAAGGGGATGACAAGTAGTAACAGAGAGGAAAGGGAATAGGGTGAGAAAAAAGAGTAATAGAGAGAGAGGAAAGGGAGAGGGGAGTAACTGCGATTAGAAGGCAGAGATGGAAAGAGAGAGAAGGATGAAAGGCTGTAGGAAGCACACGAAAAGAGGACAGGAAACGACAGAGAATAATGACTGGAGACTCTGGTCAGAAAGAAAGAAGAGAGGATGATTGGATAAGTAGCAAAAAATCAATACGAGAAAGAGAGCAAAGGAACTGGGAAAAGAGAGAGAGAGAGAGAGAGAGAGAGAGAGAGAGAGAGAGAGAGAGAGAGAGAGAGAGAGAGAGAGAGAGAGAGAGAGAGAGAGGAGAGATGGAATGAAATAAGGAGTAGGTAGGGAGAAGAGGGCAATTCAGGGAATTCCTGGACAAACGTTGTTATGAAACAGGGTGTACGTCTCTCTCGTGGCAACACCTGATAACTCCACGCAACCTTCAATCTATTACAATTATCCACATTCAATTCGCACACCTACTTCCTACCCCCACCTGACTGTTGTACTCACATTGCCACACTACCACATAACTTCAACACTCAAGCTCCTCATAATTAATGTGAATTCATGAAGTTCTTACTAATTGTTAAGCATCCATCATCTTTAAACCAGTGATTAATAATGTCCTTCAGAAACTAACACATCAACCTATAGCAAATATATTAGCTAATAACGTCCCAGCTTGCCAATACCTACAATATTACACACACACATTATATATATATATATATATATATATATATATATATATATATATATATATATATATATATATATATATATATAAACTTAATGCCGTAAATAAAAAGCATTACATAATCGAAATATTGATACATATATCGGAAAGCCACAAACTTCCTTTAGTAAAAAATACCCACAAAACACCAAGAAAACCTGTCGTACATCAACAAGCTCGCACTTTAAACATTCAATACTAGAATCCTCAACTATAACATCAACTCCAAGACATATCAGAAATCTATAATGATTTAGAGTCAAGGGGTAACTGGATAATACATCTTCAACAAGAAACAGATAAAGAGCATGGATTCGTCCACGAGTATTCAATGTGAAATACCAAAACATCTCACCAAACTGCACCTCCACATAAATCTAATACATTTAACACTATCATAGATAATCGAGGATCCATCAGTATCTGCAAGGAGGAGAATACTGAGCAGCACTCGGCATAACCAACACTGTGAAGAGATTCGGTATCCCCAGGACCCAGGTAACAACGATAATCAATAACCTTTATATAATGCCCTTTCAGTGATTGGCTCATACTGCCCAGGACCCTCGAATCAGGAGACACTACATGAGAACATCAAATAAACAAAACCTGGCAACTAAGAATCATTAGAATACAGAACATAACAAATATAAGAGCCCTCCATATTTGTGGATCTTTGGGTCTTCCTTAAACTGGCGGCTCCACCCCCTTCAGCTTCAGAGTATGGCAAGTAGGTGTCAGCCAACGTAGAGGCACAGGTGTAGTCCCATGCAATCTGCTTACGATCCTTCCAGGGTAGCATAGTGACTCCATCCGGACGCTTTTGACTTCCGTCAGACCTCAGTACTTGGGGTTCCCGTTCAGCTGGGCAACGGGCTGTGGGGAGACTTCTCTTGATGATATCGTTGACCTCCTCATGTCTAGCATACTTCCCTTCTGATGTTTCACAGACGAGACCGTGTAGTCCGAATTGATCAGCTGACGCCCTGCCGCAAATACACCTATGTTCGGTGAGTATGGGGGCAGCTAGGCGAAAAGCAACACCACTCCGAATGGCGTGTGGGTCGAGTCAAGTGCCCAAGGAGGAATTGGGAACGACTAAAATGAAGTCTCCTCAATGTGGTGCTTTCAACGTTAGGAGATGAGCTTTGTTCTTTTCTGAAGCACTGTGTTGGCGATTTTTTCCACGATCGGTTTGTCCCAGTGGGACTATTTGTGCTCTTTGGCAGGAGCTGGTCTGCTTGAAGAGTCTGCAAGGGTGTCCCACTGCATGGTTGCTTCAATGAACCTGGGGTCTTGAGCTCCTATCGCACCTCCCAAGCGTCCGGGAACAATCTCCTTTACTAGTTCACTGGAAGCCGTACACGAGGACAGAAATGCAGGTAATGCAGGTGTTGTCTTGCGCACCCATATACTTCCCAGTTGCACTGGAAGAGTTGCTTAATCCCATTGCTGATCTTCTAGTGACTTGACTGGTTGCGCACAGATTACACGCAGCCTGTAGTCCATAGACTTTATACCCAATAAAGCACCTACAATCTACGGTCACCATCGCACTACGGAGTGAGAACTATTACGAGGAATTGTTCAGTTTCCTTTTGAAGGCTTAATGATTGATATCTTGGTACGTACGTTCACTTATTTTTGAAGGGAGGATTTTGAAAAGCCTCTGGTTATTACTCAGATGGTATGAACCACAAGCCATAGTCTAGTAACAAGGATTCACAGGTTGGTAACCAGGAATCAAAGGGTAGTAACCAGGAGCCACAGCCTGGTAACCAGGAACCAGATGGTAGTTAGCAGGAGTCACAGGTTGGTAACCAGGAGCCACAGGATGGTAATCAGGAGCCACATGATGGTAACCAGCAACCAGAGGCTGGTAACCAGGAGTTATAGCGTAGTAACCAGGAGCCAGTCTAGTAACCAGGAGCCATAGTCTAGTAACCAGGAACCACAGGCTAGTAACCAGGAGCCACAGGGTAGTAACCACGATAAGTATGCGACATAGCACCAACCTTCCAGACTATACCATAAAAAGAAGCGATATTTGGATTAAATTAGGGTGCGGTGGACCACAACAAACCGCCGCTGGTCGCCCCACTCCAGCAGGGGGGAAAAAAATGACGAAAAGAAATAAAATCCTGCTGAGGATGGCGTGTCCCTCAACAGAGGGGAAGGAGGAAGGGGGCAAGCGTGGGGGAACAGAAGGGAGGAGAAATAGGCAAGAGAGGGTGAACAGAAAGGGGTAGGAAGAATAAGGGATAAGAAACCGAAGGAAGAAAAAAGGGAAAGGGATGAAGGTCAGGAGAAATGAACAAGGGACGGAGAACAGAAGGGAAGGAAAGGTGGCAAGGGACAGGGAACAGAACGGAGGAAAAGGGGGTAAGAGACGGGAAACAGAAGGGAGGAGACAATGGCAAGGGCTGGGGAACAGGAGAAAGGGACTAGGACAGTTGAAAACAAAAGCAAAGGGTTAGCGCTAGAAGAAAACTTATTAAAAATCCGAATTAAGAAAAATTTGGACCTGAAATGCTGTAGAGCACACATGACCTTCTCATTACAGATAAACAATAAAAAAAAAATAATATTGAACAAAGAAATACCAGAGGCCACCACGACAAAAAAAATTGTTGCTAAGGGAAGAGCACTCGCCCAAATTCTCTTTTTTTATTCGTAACTCTGACATGGAGAGAGACAGATGATACTAATCTGTATAAGAGTATGTGTGAGTAGCCTTTCTCAAGACACAACGACCCTCTGAGATACAGCAAGTCTTCCACTCCACGGAACACTGATGTTGTTCAAGAGTTACAAAACAATAATGATGATGTTGACGAAGAAGTCACAAAATAACGATGATGTTGAAGAATAAATCATAAAACAATGATAATGTTGAATAAGTCACAAAACAATAATTATAATAAAGATTAAGTCACAAACTGTGACTTACAATTCTCTTTCGCAATGTAGAGATAAAGGTTCAGACAATATTTTGGTCCGTATTGGACCATTATAAAATTGTATTAAAATGCTCAACGAAGACAAATTTCAGCTCCTCCGCTATGAAGAAACTGAAGAAATAAATACTGGAACAGAGGAGAAGGCAATCACAGTTTCTACCTTGGAATAACCAAGTAGAAACAAATCTTATGTTAAGGAATACAACAGAGCTGCTATCACATATGTAAGGAAAATGTTCAGCCGGATAAAAAGAACCTTCAAAACAAAAGATATCAAAACAACGGTAAACGCGCTGAATACTAACAGCTTCGTTAACAGCAGAAGTGATAGATCTGGAGAATGTACAGAGAAGTTTCACTGCCTGCATCTTATGATATACCCATGACGGGTTCCATGAGCTTTCCTACTGCCGCAGCTCGTCGTCCCTGGGTCAGACTTGCCTGTTCAACCAGGCTGTTGCTCCTGGCGCCCCGCTGGTTCACATATCTATTACAGCCTGGTTGATCCGGCACTTGGCGGAGGTACTTTCCGAGTTCCACTTGAAAACATTTACACTGGTTCCTACAGTGTTTTATATTTTCTGGGATCCCGGATGCTGATTCAATATTTTCTTATGGTGGGTTTACTTCGCATTTTATCCCGTATCTGTCACTCAAGTAATGGTGTTATGACAGTATTCAGATTTGGTACTAGACCCACAAGTACGTGCCAAAAATATCCAGCAGCAACATCAAGACACGGTAGCCACAACAGAAGCAGCAGTAACGACAGAAGTAGCAGCAGTAGCAACAGAAAAAAATAGCAATAACGTAAGGAACATCAGCAGAAACAGGAACAGAAACTGTAGCAGCAATACACCAGCAATAAGCTTGTTGCTTTACTAAATTGTATACAATAGATGAGAACAAAAGACAGCTCTAGTAAAAAGACCTGACAGTGTCACACAGGAAGATCAGAGAGAAAGTGTCACACAGGAAGATCAGAGAGAAAGTGTCACACAGGAAGATCAGAGAGCAGGTGTCACACAGGAAGATCAGAAAGTGTCACACAGGAAGATCAGAGAGAAAGTGTCACACAGGAAGATCAGAGAACAGGTGTCACACAGGAAGATCAGAGAACAGGTGTCACACAGGAAGATCAGAGAACAGGTGTCACACAGGAAGATCAGAGAACAGGTGTCACACAGGAAGATCAGAGAACAGGTGTCACACAGGAAGATCAGAGAACAGGTGTCACACAGGAAGATCAGAGAACAGGTGTCACACAGGAAGATCAGAGAACAGGTGTCACACGCAGAAACATCAACAAACAGGTGTCACAAACAAGGTAAGGTCACGAAGAGTACCTCACTCACTCAGGATGACATCAACACGCAATATGACTGACATCAGTACATAATGTATTTCACTACAAATTACTGTATATATATATATATATATCAGATAAATTATGTTATGTAAGAGGTTGCGAGATAGGCCACACCCTGACATCTTGACACTCTGAAAGACTGACACCCACACAACCACACCTGGACAGTCAACCTGTGACCTGCGACCTTTGACCACAGCGCTAGGTGCAGCGCGGTCATCCCTGGACATGAACAACGTTGCACATATTAACAAGAAAACACAAAATATGGAAATAATAAAAACAAACTTCCTCTGATATTACAATGGTGTCATCGTCACCAGCTGATATAACACCATCACCACCGGTGCTCAACAATGTTATAATGGTGTCATCGTCACCAGCTGATATAACACCATCACCACCGGTGCTCAACAATGTTACAATGGTGTCATCGTCACCAGCTGATACTACACCATCACCACCGGTGCTCAACAATGTTACAATGGTGTCATCGTCACCAGCTGATACAACACCATCACCACCGGTGCTCAACAATGTTACAATGGTGTCATCGTCACCAGCTGATACAACACCATCACTACCGGTGCTCAACAATGTTACAATGGTGTCATCGTCACCAGCTGTTACAACACCATCACCACCGGTGCTCAACAATGTTACAATGGTGTCATCGTCACCAGCTGATACAACACCATCACCACCGGTGCTCAACAATGAAAACATGTAAAACAAACACATAAGTTTCTGCAAAAACATTTAGGTTCCTTCACAGATATGTCAAAGATATACCACAGGTAAGTCATATGTAATGTCACCTTGTCGCCTCACTTCTCACTGGCACTGCCTTCATATATAAATAATATTACGATCACTATCGCAATATCTAAGTTTATTTTACTTCAAAGTTTAATTTGTACTTCTGGTTTTGTATATTATTCTGTTTCGGTGACATTTCCTTGTGTCAGTATCTGTCTATCTGTGTTTGTTTTTCACGTTGTGTTATTCACTAGCCAGACGTGAAGTGACGTGAGGGGAGGCGACTGCCACTAACCCATTTATGTTTGCATGGGTTAATTCGAAGCTCTTGGGCCCGTCTCTGAAACTTTGTTGGCCGGTATTACTGATTTCTAACATATCTTTGATATATCGTTGATGAATTTCGAGAGTCTTTCTACTCCCGGAGCCCGGCCATGGGCCAGGCTCGTCTGGTGATAGCCTGGTCAACCAGGCTGTTGCTGCTGGAGGCCCGCTGCCCCACATATCCATCACAGCCTGGTTGATCTGGCACCTAGTGTAGAGTTTTCTCTTGAACATGTCTACACTTGTTCCAGCAGTGTTTCTATCTTCTGGTAAGGCGCTGAATAATCTGAGGCCATACATATTCTGAAGATTACGTATGAAGTTTGCCCCTACCACGCAGTTCATTCCGTTTCCCAATTACCCTACCTACCTACCTACCTGAAGTACATTTCGGGGATCAACGCCCCAACGGCCAGGTCCATGACCAGGCCTCCTAGTGGATCAGGGCCTGATCAACGAGGCTGTTACTGCTGGCCGCACGCAGTCCAACGTACGAACCACAGCCCGGCTAATCTGGCACTGACTTTAGGTATCTGTTCAGCTCCCTCTTGAAGACAACCAGGGGTCTATTGGTAATTTCCCTTATGGCTGGTGGGAGGCTGTTGAACAGTCTTGGGCCCCGGACACTTATTGTGCTTTTCTCTTAGTGTACCAGTGGCGCCCCTACTTTTCACTCGGGGTATGTTGCATCGCCTGCCAAGTCTTTTGCTTTCATAGGGAGTGATTTCTGTGTGCAGGCTAGGGACCAGTCCCTCCAGAATCTTCCAGGTGTAGATTATGATATATCTCTCTCGCCTGCACTCCAGTGAGTACAAGTCAAGTGCTTCCAGGCGTTCCCATTAGTTAAGGTGTTTGATAAAACTTATACGTGCCGTAAAGGTTCTCTGTACATTCTCTAGATCTGCAATTTCACCTGCCTTGAATGGGGATGTTAATGTACAGCAGTATTCTAGGCTAGAGAGAACAAGTGATTTAAAAAGGATCATCATTGGCTTAGCATCTCTTGTCTTGAATGTTCTCATTATCCATCCTATCAGTTTCCTCGCAGAAGCAATAGTGGCATTGTTGTGGTCCTTGAAGGTGAGATCTTCGGACATTACCACTCCCAGGTCTTTCACATTACTTTTCCGCTGTATTGTGTGATCAGAGTTTGTAGTATACTCAGTCCTAGCTATTATCTCCTCCAGTTTTCCATAACGGAGTAGTTGGAATTTGTCTTCATTGAACATCATATTGTTCTCCGTTGCCCATTGGAAAACTTGGTTTATATCTTCTTGGAGATTTGCCGTGTCCTCAATGGATGACACTCTCATGCAGATCCTAGTATCATCTGCAGAGGATGATATGGTGCTGTGGTTTACATCTCTGTCTATGTTTGATATGAGAATGAGGAACAGGATAGGGGCGAGTACTGTGCCTTGTGGAACAGAGCTCTTCACTATGGCAGTTTCCGATTTAACTCTGTTTACCACTACTCTTTGTGTTCGATTTGTTAGAAAGTTGAAGATCCATCTGCCTACTTTGCCAGCTATCCCTTTAGCACGCAGTTTGTGTGCTATTAAACCATGATCGCACCCTGAGACTAAAAGGTATATATTATTCATTAGCGTTTTTTATCTAAATCCCTTTCCTCTTCATCAATTTCAGAGCATCATACATTTCGTAATCTTGCATCCCCTAATCCAAGGAATCAGGTTAATATCTGTAGTCTCTCCTCATAGAGAGACTAGTGTGGTTACAAACCTTTGCACCTTCTCAAACTTTTGAATATGCTTAATCAGGTGGGGGATCTACGCTGGTGCTGCGTGTTCTAGGACGAGCCTCGAGTACATTGAATACAGAAGATTATTCTGAGATTCGTTAATCTCGCACAGGCTACCAAGTGCTTTGTATAGCAGTGACCTCGTCCTCACCAGTCACACATGACGCGAGGAAGGTGACCTGTATAGCTGCTGCACCACCACACACACCACCTGTGACCTGTGATATTCCTGTGACTGGTCGAGATTTTTTCTACCTGTTCAACTAGGATGTTGCTGCTTGCGGCCTGCTGGCCCACACAACCCTCATAGCCTGGTTAATCTGACACTTGACTGAGGTAGTAATCCAGTTTCCTCTTGAGCGTTCTTGGCCCACTGATGTTGACAGCGTTCTTTCATTGTGCCTAAGGTACTCTTATTTTTCACTAGGACTATTTTACATTTCTGCTAATATCTTTCACTCTAGTACGTTGTTATAGAAGTGTGTGGATTTGAAACTAGGTTATCAACAACAACTCAACTCATTAAAGTTTTATTATTTCCACTGCCAAGGATAATAATGTATTAATGGAAACGCAGTGACAAATGCCACTCTGCTGGCAATACTGTAATAAAATTTGATCTTACCAATACATGAGCTGTCTGACTCACCGTGATTTGTATCTACATAGAAAAATAAATGTGTGAAACAGTTGTTACCCAATATAGTAGCCAGTCCTTATACCATACATAACGAAGGTTTGGTTTCCAACCAATTATACAATATAGACTTATCGCCAATGTCAGACAATTCTGTTTATGGAATTTGATCAATGACTGCTAACTCTGGGCAAATTTAGGATACTTTATTGAAAGTAACAATCTTTAATAAATATTTAATACTGTTTTTGTTTAGATCGTTAAAAAATACGCATGAAAACGCGTAAACAAACAATGTATTTGGAGGCGTTGTGTTTGTGAGGGTACGCGCGCAGGTGTCCAGGATGGACTGGCACTCAACAAAGTACTAGTCCACTCCTGCCTCATATTTAAAACAGTTTGCGAGTCTCTGCCGGAGGGCCAGAGTAATGAAAAAAGTTCTTGACCTCCTCTTTGAAAGGTTTAACTGGTGGCCAGAGTTTATAAAGAATGAAAATATTGTATTCAGCGTCACACCTATACGACACGAACAGATTTCTGGCAAATTCTCTAGGAATGCAGTTACAGAGGTGGGCAATAACACACAACAGCCTCGCTGCCTCCACTACCTAGGTCGTTATTATTATTCTGATTAACTACCAAGTTGGTTATTGGTAGACGATTCCGGGAGAGGGAGTTAACCGCCATCACCACGCAGTGTCATACCTTTGTTATACCTTTCGACTGGTTTCGAGAGCTTTCCTCTTCCCGCGGATGTTGATACAATGTTCTCTTATTGTGCCCACTTTGTTCACTCTATACTTCCTTCCATATCTCTCACTCCAGTATGTTGTTATGACAGTGCACAGATTTGGGGCCAGGACCTCAAGCATCTTCCACATAGTATATGTTATTAAGTATCTCTTTCCTCTAATCCAGCAAGTACATATTTAGGACTTTAAGGCATTCCCAGTAATTTAAATGTTTTTGTTAGCTCTATGCGGGTCGGAAATGATCTCTGTATCTGTCCCAGCTCTGATATCTCTTCTGCCCTGAACGAAGTCATCAGTCCGGAGCAATACTGTAAGCCAGAACATAAGCGCCCGCAAGGGCGTTGACCCTAGAAAAACTCTTCAGGTAAGATTATTTCCATTGTCGTTAAAGTTCTTATTATCCACCCCGTCATTTTCCTTGCTTTCATAATATTTGTCTTACTGTGTTCTTTGAAAGAAAAGTCAGCTGACATTATTATACCCACGTCCTTCACATATTTCTTACGTTCTATTCGGCGATTTTCAGTTTTGAATACAATGCCCTTTACGAATTTTTCATTTTTTCCATATCAAGGCAGATGGAACTTGTCATCACTGACCCCTCAAGGGAGGTTCCTTGACGCTGGTGAGGGGCTCTTGATCTATTGAATTAGATCTGTGCTCCGGTTCCCTAAATTGAGCCTGAATACCTTCCATCCCCCCCCCATGTGCGCTGTATAATCCTACGGGTTTAGCGCTCCCTCATGATTATAATGATTATAACTGTCATCACTGAATGCCATGTTGTTCTCCACTACCAACTGGAAGACTTAGGTTATATCTTATAGCAGTTTTCCGTGTCTTCTATCCAGGTGATTATCATGCTTATTGTGGTATCATCCGCAGATGATGATACGATACTGTGACGTGCTTGATGGCCTGACTAATGGATGCTGGTGCTGGCCCCACGCACTCCAATGTAAGCATTACTGTCTAGATGATCAGGTACTGACTTGAACTTATCAAGCTCCTTCTTGAAAACAGCTAAGGTTGTGTTGGTAATTTCATCTGTGTATAAAGGGAGGGTGTTGAAATGACCTGGTCCTTGTACACTTATTGAGTTATCTCTTAGTTTAGTATTTGTAACTGTGCTTTTCATTAGGGGTATTGTGCAGTCTGCCGAGCCTCTTGCTGTGTATATGAACTGCATTAAAGTAGGACAAGAGCTACACACACTCATGTAAAGAGAAACACCTCGCATGAACAAGTCTTAATACATTAATTAAATTACTTTAGCGTAGACACTGTAGACATAGTACAAGGTTCTCTTCAATAAAGATGTGTATCTGAGTGGAGTTTCACTTTATATAAACTTCTCTTAGGATTATCTGATAGACTGTGAGGTTGGTTATCAAGCTCCATCTTAAATACGACCTCCAGTGTCTGTATCTCACTCTTACAACACAGCCACTTAACAAGCTGCAAATATTACACTCAATGTGTAAACGATATACAGAGTTATATTTTACCACACGACTAATTTCGCTTTTTGTATTTTTATGTACATGAGTCCACTTCCGTATTAATAATTTTATAAATTGTTCTGATGAAACAAGATTTTTTGTTTAAATTTCGTATTGCTGAACTTTTTCGAATGTATTACCTAGACAAGTGTGTGAGCAGACTTAGTTATAACAGCTGCATGTTTAGTGTCAACACAGGTAACATAGACGACATACCTGCAGGGAGTTACCATGATAACACTGTGACAACACCACAAGTGATAACACTGACTACAGTTGAGATGACAAGATGACCTACCTGGAAATAAATGGTATAAAATACCGACACAATGGAAAAATAAACACATAAGCAATATAATGTGATCCTTTATTGAGAAGCTCAACCAGGTCGAGCCATCAATCCAGTTCACACTAGACAACACTCTTCCTTTCCTTGATGTTCTTCTCTGCAAAGCTGACCATGAACTTCGTTTTAAAGTCTATCGAAAACCTACCAAGCAACACGATCTTCTCCACTTCTACTGTCACCACGACACCAAAACTAAACGTGGTGTAATTATAGGCTTTTTCCTACGCGCACTCAGAATCTGCAGCAGTGAGTTCCTTGAAGAAGAATGCTCCCTTATTGAACAAGTTTTTTCCAAACTTCACTATCCTCGTCACTTCATTAGAGACTGCAGACGACGGGCATTAAACATCTTCAACACACCCAGAGAAGACACTGCCGAGAACAGATACATAGTCCTCCCCACCAACTCCATTGCCAAACACGTTTCCAACATTTTTTCCAATACCTCATTCCAAGTATCCACCTCCACATCCACCACCATCAAGGACATTACCAGTAACAGACAGGACAAGCTTCAATCCACTGCAGGGGTATACACAATCCCTTGTAATGACTGCAGCAAATTATACGTCGGCGAAACATCCAGAGACCTCCAAACACGTATTTCAGAACACCAGTACGCAGGCAGATCTGACGACTCAAGGAATGCCTGTGTTCAACACCGAAATTCACACAACCATTTAATCAACTACAGAAACGCAAGACTCATCGCCAGAGAAGACAACACTCAATATCGAAGAATCCTGGAATCATCACTTATCTGCATATCCAACAACTTCAACCAGAACAACGGCTTCTAAAACATAGCTGAACCTATTGACAAGAAACTTCTTCATCGCTATCCCACATAAGAACTTAAGAATGGAACACTGAAGAATATTTCATATTATTTTTCAAAAAATACATGAAACATTAATATGCTCAGAAAAATGTCCTAAAATGGTATTTTATTGCATATTTCGACGTTTTAGAGCGGTTTGAGTGCTTTTCTGACGAAACTGATTTTTTTAGCTAAAATACTTAGATTTTCAAACTTATAAATAGAATTTCTACTGCAATTGAAATTTATTGGAAAAGTAAGCGAAATTTTATGATTTTTTTGAGGAAGCTTACTCTTAGGTACCCATATACTTGTCCAATCTTTTTTTTTAAGCTACCCAAGGTTTTAGACTCCATCTCCCTACTCTGAAGATTGTCACATGCAGCTTTCTTCACATGACCCAGCATTCTCCACCTGACTAAATCCTATAAATACCCATGTATCTTTAATCCAGGTAGATCTGTTTGTGACTTGATAAAGCCCACTGCGTGGACGAAACGTTGTCAATAAAGGATCACATTATACTGCTTATGTGTTTATTTTTCCATGACCTACCTGCAGAGTCACCATAACACCACAAGTGATAACACTGGCTACAGCTGAGATAACAAGATGACCTACCTGCAGAGAGTCACCATGACAACACTGTGACAACACCACAACTATTCTTGTGTTCATGTTGCTATGACACCACACAGCTGGTATACAGGTGAGCGTGCTCACACCTGCTGGTTCCTCTCACCAAACACCCACAAGTTTTCTTCAGCGACCTTTCCTTCTACATTTTTGTACAATTACTCATTCCCAATGATTAATATTATCCCTAACACTGGTGAAACGATAACTCGATTGTAAATAAGTGATAAGAGCACTGGCGTCCTGGTTTTCGGGCAGGCTTATCGTGGGTTCGAATCCTGCCCGTTCAGTGAATGAATCTTACTGGAAGATATCAAAAACACTGCCGGGACATGTGTAAAAGTCTTAAGAGAGGACACTGGATAAGTATCTCCACCAGGTGCCAGATCAACCAGGTTGTTATGGATATTTGGGCCAGCTCGCTGCCAGCAGCAACAGCCTGGTTGACCAGACAAGTAGCCTGGCAAGCCGGAAACTCATTAAAGGTATATATATTCATCAGGTAGTCTTGTTAATTAGTATCATCAATCCTACCTACCCCATCCCAACCTTGAAACTATTGTTGCAAAAAGACACATCATGCAGAACAACTATTCTGACACTGTGAGTAATGTTGAGCTTAAACAATATGTGAAAACGTCGCTCAGATAAAGACGTACGCTGCTTGACGCCACACTTTACCACACCCCTCAAGGAACATTCTCATTTGACTACTTGTTAATCTGACGTGGTGCTCAGTGTCAATTAATGTTTCATAAAACGTAACTATCACATCCCCTCCCACCATAACTACTACTCCTACAATCCTAATTACCATTACCACAACCGCACAACACCCACAACCATAACTACCATACACACCACCACAACGACCACACCCACAATCATAACTAACACACACACCACCACAACGACCACACCCACAACCATAACTCTAACACCCACCACTATAACTACCACCCCGATGAAACTGGACAAGTATCTTCACCAGGTGCCAGATCAACCAGGCTGTGATGGATATGTGGGGCAGCGGGCCTCCAGCAGCAACAGCCTGGTTAACCAGGCGAGCACCAGACGAGCCTGGCCCATGGCCGGGCTCAGAGAGTAGAGAAACTCTCGAAACTCTTCAAAGGTATATCAAAGGTACCACAATAACTACCACCCCACCACAATAACTACCACCCCACCACAATAACAACCTTCACAAGTCACTTCCACTACCCATGGCTGCAGGAGCGTCATTACTGTATTTCATAAATCATTATAGTAGTGTGGTTATCCTCTACGTGAGTCCCTGACAGCGACCTACCATTGTCCTGTGTGGCATCCTGCCTGCCACCATGTCTGCTGTCTGATCCACGTCTATTAAAGAATCTGCTTTGTCATGTAAGTCACGTGTTGTGTCGTCTATCATGCCACATATGTGGGAAGCTCACCTCTCACATTTCTGACATTTGTTACAAATATTTTGTCTGCTGTTGGAAAAGTTCATATGCACAAGTGAATGTACCTCCGTCTTGCCTCCGCCCACATCACCACCTCCTTTATATGAGTTGAAAGTGTATACATTATGAAAGTATGTACACTTGTGGAAAAATAAAGTGTATATACTGAGTGCAATTTATATTATAGACTTTAAATGCCTCTTGAAATTAGCGCTCAGGCGAATTGCAGCCTCAGTAATCCACGTTGCAATCTGTGCGTATTAAACCTAACTTTCTAACGAAATCTGGTAAGATCTCCCTCAAGACTGATACAATTAGGATAAAAAAAGGAGCAGCTAAACTAAAACTGTTGTGGTGAAACTATCGCAACATACAGTCCCATTAAGACTGTGACTGTACGACTCACTAATTCGTAATAACACGATTGCAAACAAACCACGGAACGAGTGGGGGTTTGAACCCATGGCGAGTGAGTCCTAAACTCCAGGCCAGTGCGTAAGCCACTGGGCCAGCTGGCTACAATAAAATTCATCCAACCAGGTATATTTATACACATTGACCTGGGGTTTTAGGACTCCCTTGCCCTGGGTTCAGTCCCCACCCGTTCCGTAGTTTGACTGTGACTGTAGCTGGGCGCAAACATTGCTACAGAAGCTGCCAAAACAAGCCTAAATATTTTCGTTGGATCGTTGAATAAACTCCAATTAAATATGGTAGACTCACTAAAACACGAAACTGGTTATCGTTTACGCGTCTTAAAATTCATATCACCAAAGCACATTTAACAAACTTTTTTCCTTTAAATTTCTTGAGTTTTTTTTTTTCAAAATCCTAGCAGTGTGTATCTGATTCTGAAGTTTTATATTGCAAGAGCATGGAAAAGTGTGCATGAAAGAGAGGGGGGAAAGGAAGAGAGAGGGGGAGGGGGAGAAAGAACTGAGAGGGAGTAGAAGGGAGTACAGTGAGCCGTTAATCAGTCTAAAGACTGACAATTCATATGAATTTTTCACAAGACCTAAAACTATCCCAACTTTTCCCAAATTCTTGACAAAACCCTAACGTCGCTTGGCTTTGAAGAAGCTACTAAGAATATGCCATGTACTCTGTCAAAGGCCCAGGCTCGTGGAACTCCAGTCATTAAAAATTGCAAAAATAAAAGCATTATCACATGCCTTAAATAGCCTATGGAGACGGAGTCTCTGGTTGATCAGATCATCAACCAGGTGTGGAAAAAAGACACTTATGTATACTTCAGGACATTTATTAAAGGAAACGTGTCACTACGAGTGGCTTCTTCAGTCCTAATACGTACAGAGATAACTAAGAAATGAGTATATATAGTGGCAGGAGTCTGGTGGAAAGTCACGAAGGTAGTAGTAGTAGTAGTAGTAGTAGTAGTAGTAGTAGTGGTAGTAGTAGTAGTAGTAGTAGTAGTAGTAGTAGTAGTAGTAGTAGTAGTAGTATAGTATAATTGTGGTGAGATGGATTGTGTTAGAGAAGGACCTGTCATGTTATAGCGGTCTCCAGAATGGGAAACAGATGTCCTGAACTGTACATAAGTGTCTCTTATGTACACAACTGTACATTAGTGTCTCCGTATCACCATACCATTTCTTATCCATCAACCAGAAGCGAGAGAGTGGTAACCCCATGAGTCATCATCAGGTAAGCCCAGGTAATGTTGAATGGTATCGAACGATATCGTTCCATACCATGGAGCTGAACTCTTCTCCAGGCTTAGGAGGGACTGACGACCTCAACACTACGTCTTCTCCAGGCTGAGGAGGGACTGACCACCTCAACACTACGTCTTCTCCAGGCTGAGGAGGGACTGACCACCTCAACACTACGTCTTCTCCAGGCTGAGGAGGGACTGACCACCTCAACACTACGTCTTCTCCAGGCTGAGGGACTGACCACCTCAAATACTATTTCCCCAAGGTTGATGGACTAATTACATCATCATTTCAGTACTACACTGCTGCCTCTGTATGTGACTGACAAGTCTACTGTGTAGTGAAAGTTTCAACAATAAAGATACCTAAGTGTTACTACACATGTGTCATCAAGCTTACCTTACTTGCTGGACAAAATAAAATTACGCTTCATGCGCAACCTATACATCTTATCCATCACAATTTAGTCTAGAAGAGCACAAAGCTCTATACCTTCCTGTTAACAAAGCTTTATATAGTACAGCTTTAAAAATTTTGCTTTATACAAGATATATCACAATCTTTATAGAGGTAATTTCCATGTGTCCCGTGCTTCAGTTGCCAGCGCACTCAGCTCGCATACTAAGTGTAGGTGGTTCGATCCCCGGCACGAGTGGAAACTTTCGGCATGTTTCTTTACACCTGATGCCCCTGTTCACCCAGCAGTAAGTAGTCGACTGTTGTGGGGTCGCATCCTGGGAGATGGTAGTATACCTTAGATAAAGTGTGGCTTTGAAATGAGCTCAGGTGGGATAACTATTCTTAGCGTGTAAAACTGATTTGTGTGACAAAGAATACGAAGAAAGAATATGGAAAAGTCTTGGGCCTTTTACATTTATTAGTTATCTCTTAGAGTTATTGTCAAACCTCTGCTTTTCATTCGGGTATTTTAAAGAGTTTGAAGAGCAGTGAGTAATTTTTTTGTAAAGATTTCGAAACAGTTCCTCGATTATTTTCCAGGTATAGATATATCATGCTCAAATATCATTCGCTCATATGTCATTCTCGCCTCGTTCACGACACACTGAAATAATTTAAGCGTTCTCAATAATTAAGGTGTTTGAATTTATAGGGGGAGTAAAAGCTGTGTGCATTCATCATGTCTGCAGTCTTACCTGCTTTAATCTGGGCTGTTAGTGAGCAGGTATGTTAGACCAATGTTGGAATATGCAGCCAGTGTGGAGCCCATACCTCATGCAACACACAAACTGGAGAGGAGCAACAAGTTTGCAGCGGAACCGGAACTGAGAATTACTACCTTGCAAACTATGAGAAATGAAGACCAGGGAGAAAATATAATATAAAATATACCTAGGATTAGAGAGAGTGTGCATGAGAGGGAGGCAGGAGACACAGATGACAACACAAGACACAGGTGAATCACAGAGACGCTTAGTACTTCATTGAGCTTCATATTACTACTGTAAGTGGAATACACTAGCTAAAGTGGTTTAAGGCAAAACCGTACACAGTTTAAAAATAAGAAATGATCGGGGTAAGATTTAAGATAAAGAATGATCGGGGTAAGTGGTGGATAAATGTTACAGAGGCAGGACCAAGAAGTATGAATCGACCCTACAAGCGCAAGTAGGTGAGTACACCTGCACCAACACCAGCATTAAACATAACACTAAACACACACACACACACCTCCAGTGCCATTCATAATACAAGACACTACACACACAGTCTCGTTCACAATACAAGACACTACACACAGTCTCGTTCACAATACAAGACACTACACACACACCTCCAGCCTCGCCCACAAACACTGCACATAAACAAGGGAACAAGATGCCGTGGCACACATGTGGCGGACAATGGCCGTACTAACAACTTTACAATGGGCTTTAAGTGCCAAATTCGTAACGCCTAATATTTAAATGTTCCACAGCTGGAGACCAAGAAGAAAATACATGCAAATTATTTGCTTAAACACGGACCAATCAAGACATAGCTGTACTTAGGGGTGTGAACTAACATACCAATGAGAGGGCTCTACGCCAGCACATAAACCAATGAGAAAGCAGCACATATGATGGACCACATGTCAGCTGACGAATTATGATGGCTTCTTCCTGTCGTCGTGGGCCATCTATCAGAGCTGTGTACCCGCCGCTGTCGTCTGTGTGTATTTATGGGAGGGATAGGGGGAAGGGCAAGGAGGCCCAGGGAGAGGGAGGAAAAAAGTGTAGAGGGAATCTGATCAGTGTTGAAAATGTGAGAGGGCGAGGGTGGGTGATGATGGTAAGACGGTGTGCAGAGAGTGGCTGAGATTGAAGACTGTAAGCAGAGTAAGAAGTGCAGAGAGAAATGGCAGTGAAAAAGTGTAGAGAAAAGGGGAAGAGAGTAAGAGGTGTAGAGGGGAAGGGAAAGGAGTAAGAAGTAGGTATAAGAAAATAACAAGATGTTGACAATAAGGAAGAATGGAGACAGCAGACAGGAATCTCTGGTGGTGTGTCTACTGTACCAGTGAGAAGTGAAGAGGCGCTCAGGGATATGTACACTTCAAGAACCCGGGACGACAACAACCACGAAAATGGTGGATAAAAGATGCGGGATAACCAGAAAGGAGAGAGAGAGAGAGAGAGAGAGAGAGAGAAGAGAGAGAGAGAGAGAGAGAGAGAGAGAGAGAGAGAGAGAGAGAGAGAGAGAGAGAGAGAGAGAACCAGGAAGATAAAATACCAGGGCGTTTAAAATAAAACTAAATAAGGGTTTTTCATAGAAAGAGATAACAAAGGGAATGCAACGAAGCCAGGAAAATCACAAATTATATTATGAAAAACAAGAAGCCACATGAATGATGGTACTGTTGAGGGTACTTGTGATCTCACGTCTACAATATTGTTCTACGCTCTCAACCTTCAAGGCAGAAGAGAGAGATACCAGCAGGAAAATATGCAGGTCTTTTTAGCTCTCGTATAAAAATCACTTTAACATCTATATTACTGGTGACGCCTCAAAGACTGGCAATGTTCTCTCTTGAATGGAGAAGAGAGGGAGATACCTGATAATATACTTTATATATGGATAATACTTGATTGCCAGATCCTCTAACTTTAAACTTCAACAGACTTTAAGAGTATCATCACTGACTTGGCATCCCTTGTTTTGAACGTTCTAGTTATCCAGCCTATCATTTTTCTTGCAGTTGTGATAGTGACACTGTTGCGATCCTTGAGGGTGAGATCTGGCATGATCGCTCCCAGGTCTCTTACATTGGTCACACGCTGTATTGGATGATTCGAGTTTGTTATATATTACGTTCCAGTCTTTATTTCCTCAATCATTCCATAAAGGAGTAACTGAAACTTATCCTCACTGAACATCATACTGTTATCAGTAGCCCACTGGACCACTGTTTATATCAGCTTGGAGTTTGCTGTGTCCTCATTGGATGTCACTCTCATACAGATTCTTGTGTCGTCTGCCTAAGATGATATGAGGCCATGATTTTTTATTAGTATTATTAATATCCTAGGGAGCGGTAAACCTGTAGGGATTATACAGAGCCTGTGGAGGGAAGGGATGGAAGGTATTCAGGTTTAATTCAGGGAACTGGAGCACAGATCCAATTCCCTAGATCAAGAGTCCCTCACCAGCATCAAGGACCCTCCCTTGAAGCGTATGATTTATTACTTTCTCTATGTCGGATGTGAGAATGAGACAGAGAATAGAGGCCAGTACTGTGCCGTGGGGAAAAAGCTTCTCATAATGACAGCCTCCGATTTCCCTATATTCAATACTACACTTTGGGTTATGTTCATTAGAAAAATAAATATTAATCTGTCAACTTTTCCAGATATTCCATGTACACCCATTTTGTGAGCCATTACACCATGGTCACATAGTAGATCAATAGAGGTAACACGGGGAAGTAACAGAATAACACGGGGTAACACGGGGAAGTAACAGAATAACACGGGGTAACACGGGGAAGTAACAGAATAACACGGGGTAACACGGGGAAGTAACAGAATAACACGGGGTAACACGGGGAAGTAACAGAATAACACGGGGTAACACGGGGAAGTAACAGAATAACACGGGGTAACACAGGTAAGTAACAGAATAACACGGGGTAACACGGGGAAGTAACAGAATAATACGGGGTAACACGGGGAAGTAACATAATAACACGGGATAACACGGGGAAGTAACAGAATAACACGGGGTAACACGGGTAACAGAATAACACGGGGAAGTAACAGAATAACACGGGGAAGTAACAGAATAACACGGGGTAACACGGGGAAATAAGAGGAGAGGGTAACACAGGAAAGTCTAAGAATAACACAGGGTAACACGGGGAAGTAAGAGAATAACACAGGGTAACACAGGGAAGTAAGAGAATAACACAGGGTAACACGAGGAAGTAAGAGAATAACACAGGGTAACACAGGGAAGTAAGAGAATAACACAGGGTAACACAGGGAAGTAAGAGAATAACACAGGGTAACACAGGGAAGTAAGAGAATAACACAGGGTAACACAGGGAAATAAGAGAATAACACAGGGTAACACAGGGAAGTAAGAGAATAACACAGGATAACACGGGGAAGTAAGAGAATAACACAGGGTAACACGGGGAAGAGAATAACACAGGGTAACACGGGGAAGATAATAACACAGGGTAACACGGGGAAGATAATAACACAGGGAAGAGAATAACACAGGGTAACACGGGGAAGATAATAACACAGGGAAGAGAATAACACAGGGTAACACGGGGAAGTAAGAGCACAGGGTAACACGGGGAAGGAAGAGAATATCACAGGATAACACGGGGAAGTAAGAGCACAGGGTAACACGGGGAAGGAAGAGAAAAACACAGGGTAACACGGGAAGTAAGAGCACAGGGTAACACGGGAAGGAAGAGAATAACACAGGGTAACACGGGAAGTAAGAGCACAGGGTAACACGGGGAAGGAAGAGAATAACACAGGGTAACACGGGGAAGTAAGAGCACAGGGTAACACGGGGAAGGAAGAGAATAACACAGGGTATAATAACAGGGTATAATATCTCTTCCAGGGAATAATAACAGGGTATAATATCTCTTCCAGGGAAGAGAATAACACAGGGTAACACGGGGAAGTAAGAGCACAGGGTAACACGGGGAAGGAAGAGAATATCACAGGATAACACGGGGAAGTAAGAGCACAGGGTAACACGGGGAAGGAAGAGAATAACACAGGGTAACACGGGGAAGTAAGAGCACAGGGTAACACGGGGAAGGAAGAGAATAACACAGGGTAACACGGGGAAGTAAGAGCACAGGGTAACACGGGAAGGAAGAGAATAACACAGGGTAACACGGGAAGTAAGAGCACAGGGTAACACGGGGAAGGAAGAGAATAACACAGGGTAACACGGGGAAGTAAGAGCACAGGGTAACACGGGGAAGGAAGAGAATAACACAGGGTATACCTTTGAAGAGTTTCGAGAGTATCTACTCTCTGAGCCCGGCCATGGGCCAGGCTCGTCTGGTGCTTGCCTGGTCAACCAGGCTGTTGCTGCTGGAGGCCCGCTGCCCCACATATCCATCACAGCCTGGTTGATCTGGCACCTGGTGAAGATATTTGTCTAGTTTCCTCTTGAAGGCTTCTACACTGGTTCCAGCCGTGTTTCGGATATCTTCTGGTAAGATGTTGAATAGTCTGGGACCCCGGATGTTAATACAGTGCTCCCGTATTGTCCCCACCGCACCCCTGCTCCTCACTGGGTTTATTTTACACTTTCTCCCATATCTCTCACTCCAGTATGTTGTTATGGCAGTGTGCAGATTTGGGACCAGACCCTCAAGTACTTTCCATGTATATATTATCATGTATCTCTCTCTCCTCCGCTCCAATGAGTACATGTTCAAGACTTGAAGGCGTTCCCAATAATTTAGATGTTTCAATGGCTCAATGTGAGCCGTAAACGATCTCTGGATTTGTTCCAGCTCTGCTATTTCTCCTGCCCTGAACGGGGCCGTCAGCACTGAGCAGTATTCTAAGTGGGGAGCACTAGCGATTTGAATAGTGTCACCATCGGCATTATTTCCCTTGTTTTGAAAGTTCTCAATACCCACCCGTCATCTTCCTGGCTGTTGTGATCTTTGTCTTGTTATGGTCTTTAAACGACAGATCAGCAGACATAATTATTCCCAAGTCCTTTACGTGTTCCTTTCGTTCTATGTGGTGACCCTCTTGTGTTTTGTATATAGTGTTCCTTTTGAGTTCTTCATTTTTTCCATACCTAAGCAGCTGAAACTTATCACCATTGAACGTCATGTTGTTCTCCACTGCCCATTGGAAGACCCTGCTTATGTCCTCCTGTAATTTTTCAGTGTCCTCTACCGTAGTGACTTTCATGCTTATTTTAGTGTCATCTGCAAATGATGATACAAAAGTGTGCTGGGTGTTTTTATCTATGTCTGCTATGAGGATGAGAAACAGCAGAGGCGCCAGGACAGTGCCTTGGGGCACTGAGCTTTGACCTCGCTGATGCTGGATCTTGCCCTGTTCACTACTACTTTTTGTGTTGTGTGTGTTAGGAACTCAAAAATCCATCTGCCTACCTTCCCCGTAATGCCTATGGCCCTCATTTTGTGCGCTATCACTCCATGATCGCATTTGTCAAACGCCTTTGCGAAATCTGTGTAAATCACATCTGCGTTTTGGTCGTCCTCCAATGCCTCCGTAATTCTGTCATAATGGTTCAGCAGCTGTGACAGGCATGATCGACCCGCTCTAAAGCCATGCTGGTTCGGGTTATGTTGGTTGTGCTGGTCCATGAACTTTGTAATCTGCCGTCTCATCACTCTTTCAAAGATTTTTATGATGTGAGAAGTGAGGGCTACTGGTCTGTAATTTTTAGCTAGTGCTCTACTACCTCCCTTATGCAAAGGAGCTATGTCTGCACTCTTTAAGGCCTCTGGAATTTCACCTAGATCTAAGCTCTTTCTCCACAGAATACTAAGGGCTCTTGCTAATGGTACTTTGCACTGCTTTATAAATAAAGCATTCCATGAATCTGGTCCAGGTGCTGAGTGAGTGGGCATGTTGGCCATTTCTTTTTCGAAATCTATGGGATTTGTACTAATGTCGGTTAGGTGGTCTGCGCAGCCTTCTGCTGGAGTGAAAAATATTTCTGCATTTTCTACCTTGCTGTCATTTAGTGGGTTGCTGAACACTGACTCATACTGTTCTTTTAGGATTTCACTCATTTCCTGTTCATCGTCCGTATACGAATCTCCTCTCAATAATGGTCCAATTCTACAGGTAGTTCTTAGCTTGGATTTTGCATAGGAGTAGAAATATTTTGGGTTTCTTGCAATATCCTGTATGGCTCTTTGTTCCCTTTGTACTTCTTCTGTCAGGTATGACATCTTAAGTTTGTGCTCTAATTCCGTGATCTCTCGGTTAAGGCTATCTCTCCTCTGTTGCAACATAACTGTGTTTTTCAGCAATTCAGTAACCCGTTTTCTTCTCCTGTACCATCTCCTACGCTCTCTCTCTATATCTGATCTTCTTCTGGGTTTCCTCAATGGTAACACGGGGAAGTAAGAGCACAGGGTAACACGGGGAAGGAAGAGAATAACACAGGGTAACACGGGGAAGTAAGAACACAGGGTAACACGGGGAAGGAAGAGAATAACACAATGTTACAGCCACTACGTTACCTCTCACCTCTGGGAAAAATAAAATTCATGAATTTTTCACTGACAAAATTCATTTTTTTTTTACTTACCAACAATAATTTTGTTCCCAAACAAAAACAAAAACATTTTTTTTCAAAAACCTCCTCGAGTTATCATAGCCTTACCTTTTATTTTTCAATTAAGTAGTGAAGTTGGGTGGCATATAAATGTGTGATCCCTGATGTAATCCACATTAATACTGGTCGAACAAGAGGTATTTAGCGCTCTCTATTCCGCGGTTATACTTGTGATACACCTATGACCAGTTCCGAGAGTTTTCCCTATTCCCGCAGCCTAGTCTCAGAGAAGGCTTTTAATACTTTGATATACCTCTGATGAGCTTCAAGAGTTTTTCTACTCCACAATCCAACCCTGAGCCAGCTTGCCTGATGGAACTAGAATAGTAATACCCCTCAGCTGGTAATATTGGTGGAACAGGCCGTATTAATACCCTTTAGCTGGTAATATTGGTGGAACAGGCCGTATTAATACCCTTTAGCTGGTAATATTGGTGGAACAGCCCGTATTAATACCCCTCAGCTGGTAATATTGGTGGAAGAAGACGTATTACTACTCAGCTGGTAAAACTGATCGAACAAGACGTAATACTATCACTCAGCTGGTAATACTAATAGAACAAAATGTAGTACTATTTCTCAGCTGGTAATACTGGTGGAACAAGACGCAGTACTATCCCTCAGCTGGTAATACTGGTGGAACAAGACGCAGTACTATCCCTCAGCTGGTAATACTGGTGGAACAAGACCCAGTACTATCCCTCAGCTGGTAATACTGGTGGAACAAGACGCAGTACTATCCCTCAGCTGGTAATACTGGTGGAACAAGATACAGTTCACTCAGCAGTAGCACTGTATTCACTCTGACACAAACAATACCTAATTGTACAGTGTAAAGGCTTATTATAACATGAATTAGTTATGGAATCGTATTTTTGTTTTAAAATATGTAGACTCTATTGGGAAGTTTTACATTAAATGTGATAGAAATTTCTGTGACTCATATTTAATCTAATCTCCCAAATATTAGAAAAAGGTTATATGAATAAATAGCAAACTATTTGATAGTTTTTGTGGTGTACCTTTCTGTGAAACGCGGCTTATCGCTGATTTTTTCTGGATGTGCATTTACGCTTATGCAATTCTCGTATCCCTTTATATTTAAATGAAATTCACCAAGTTTTTAAAAATTTCCTTTTTTTTAAGTGAATCATTGCTAAATGAAAATGATTGAGCATGTTGATAATTCAAAAATTATAAATGCAGTGTTGGTAGTCATGTCAGCCTCCTACAGCTGCAGGCTTGGATGAGCACTAAGTAGTAAAGGAAGTGTCAGCTGCAGCTGCAGCAGCAGCTGCAAGTCCACCGTCAACATGGGTGTCTCAGAGCTGATGAATTTTTCATATTTCATTAAATAATAAGCAAATATTTGCAGTTATATATTAAATGAAAAAGGTTGATCTTCAAACACACTGCAACGTTTAATGTCAATATTCTCAACAGCCTTTCATAGCGCAAGTAAAGTACTTTCATAGCGCAAGTAAAGTACTTTCATAGAAGAAAAGTCCCTTTCAAAAGCAAGAAAAGTACTTTCATAGCGCAAATAAGGAAATTTTCATACAGAGTAAAAATACTTTCATAGCGCAAGTAAAGATTGTTTTCCATACGCAAGTAAAGTCTTTCATAGCCATAAGTAAGATACTTTCAAAAACGCAAGTAAAGTACTTTCATAGACGCAAGTAAATGCTCCAAAAGCGCAAGTAAAGTCTTTCATGCCAAAGTAAGGTAACTTCTGGCAAAAATAAGAAGTATTTTCATGCGCAAGTAAAGTACTTTCATAGCATAGTACTTATAAATGAAGTACTTTCATACCAAAGTAAAGTACTTTCATAGCATTAAAATCATAACTTTCATAGCAAGTAAAGTACTCATAGCGCAACAAGTACTTTCACGCAAGTAAAGTACTTTCATACGAAATAAAGAAACTTTCAAAAGCGCAAGTAAAGCTTTCATAGCTATGAAGTAAAGTACTTTCATAGGCGCAAGTAAAGACTTTCAAAGCATAATCAAGAAAGATGCTTTCATGAGCAAGGTAAAGTACTTTCAAAAACATAGTAAAAGTACTTTCATAGGCAAGTAAAGACTTTCATAGCGCAAGAAAATGCTTTCTGCAAATAAAGTACTTTCAAAACCAAGTAAAGTACTCATGAAAAAATAAATACTTTATCAAGTAAAGTACTTATAGCGCAAGAAAAGTACTTTCATACCGCAGTAAAGTACTTTCATAAGCCAGTAAAATTGCTTTCATAAAAAGTAAAGTCATTACGCAAGTAAAGTACTTTCATAAGCAAAAAGCTTCATGGCCGCAAGTAAAACTCAAGCCCCAAGAAATTTCTTTCATAGCGAAACAAAAAGTGACTTCATAAGATGAATAAAGACCTTTCAGAACGCCAAAGTAAAAAGTACTTTCATAGGCGCATAAAGTGCTTTCATAGGCAAGTAAAGTACTTTCATAGCCAAGTAAAAGTCTTTCATAGCATAAAGTATTTTCATGGCGCAAGTAAGTTTTATAACATTGCTAAATGAAAGTGACTTTGATAGCGCAAGTAAAGATGCTTTTAGCATAGTAAAGTACTTATGAGCACAAGAGTAAAGGACTTGTCAAGCTGCAAGCAGCTCTAGCAAGTCACCGTACATGGCGCAAGCTAGAAATGCTTTCATAGCATACAAAAAAGTACTTTGCAGTTAATGCATTAAAGAAAAAGGTTACTTCATAAACACTGCAAGTAAAAATTGCCTTTCATAGCGCAAGTAAAAGTACTTTCATAGCGCAAGTAACTTTCATGGAAGTAAGTACTTTCATGGCGCAAGTAAAGTATTTCATAGCGCAAGTAAAGTCTTTCATAGCGCAAGTAAATACTTTCATAAACGAAGTAAAACTTTCATACCGCAAGTAAAGTACTTTCATCGCAAGTAAAGTACTTTCATGCGCAATAAAATTCATAGGAAGTAAATACTTCATAGCGCAAGTAAAAGTACTTTCATAGCAAGTAAAGTACTTTCATAGCGCAAGTAAAGTACTTTCATAGTAAAGTACTTTCATAGCGCAAGTAAAGTACTTTCATAGCGCAAGTAAAGTACTTTCATAGCGCAAGTAAAGTACTTCATAGCGCAAATAAAGTACTTTCATAGCGCAAGTAAAGTACTTTCATAGCGCAAGTAAAGTACTTTCATAGCGCAAGTAAAGTACTTTCATGCGCAAGTAATTTCATAGCAAGTAAATGCTTCATAGGCAAGTAAAGTACTTTCATAGCGCAAGTAAAGTACTTTCATAGCGCAAGTAAAGTACTTTCATAGCGCAAGTAAAGTACTTTCATAGCGCAAGTAAAGTACTTTCATAGCGCAAGTAAAGTACTTTCATAGCGCAAGTAAAGTACTTTCATAGCGCAAGTAAAGTACTTTCATAGCGCAAGTAAAGTCTTTCATGGCGCAAGTAAAGTACTTTCATGCAATAAAGACTTTCATGCAAGTAAAAGTACTTTCATAGCGCAAGTAAAGTACTTTCATAGCGCAAGTAAAGTACTTTCATGCGCAAGTAAAATGCTTTCATAGCGCAAGTAAAGTACTTTCATAGCGCAAGTAAATGCTTTCATGGCGCAAGTAAAGTCTTTCATAAGCTAAAGTAAAGTACTTTCATAGCGCAAGTAAAGTACTTTCATAGCGCAAGTAAAGTCTTTCATGCAAGTAAAGACTTTCATCGCAAGTAAAGTCTTTCATAGAAGTACAAAGTGCTTTCATAGCGCAAAAAAGTACTTCATAGCGCAAGAAAGTACTTTCATACATAGTAAGAGACTTTCATAAGCGCAAGTAAAGAATTTTTCATAGCGCAAAAAAGCAAATATTTTCATAGCGCAAGTAAAGTACTTTCATAGCGAAATAAAGTACTTTCAAGCAAGTAAATCTTTCATAGCGCAAGTAAAGTATTTCATACGCAAGTAAAGTACTTTCATACGCAAATAAAGTACTTTCATGGGCGCAAATAAAGTACTTTCATAGCGCAAGTAAAACTTTCATGAAAAGCTACGCAAGAAAGTATTTTCATGCGCAAGTAAAGTACTTTCATAGCGCAAGTAAAGTACTTTCATAGCGCAAGTAAAGTATTTCATATAAAGTAAAAGCCTTTCATAGCGCATAAAGTACTTTCATCGGCAAGTAAAGTGCTTTCATGGAAATTAGAAGTAAAGCTTTCAGGCGCAAAAAGAATGCTTTCATGGCGCAAAGTGCTTTCATGAGCAGTAAAGTACTTTCTGCAAGTAAAATCAACTGAAGTAAATGCTCAATAGCCAATAAAGTACTTTCATAGCGCAAGTAAAGTACTTTCATAGCGCAAGTAAAGTACTTTCATAGCGCAAGTAAAGTACTTTCGGAGCCATCATATATAAGAGAGTGGGTGTCCTCCCCTCTCCTATATATACTGGCTTCCTCACCTCTTGTGTTAGTGTGACTTGGAAATGGTCTAAGTAGGACTGAAAAGTCGTTATAAGCCTCTCTCTCCTGTGTGTGTGGGATATCTGTGTATTCTACCTCCAAAATTAAGTTCAAAAAGCTGGTATTCCTAAATCCTTAAATAAACACTACCATATTCACACTACCATACTCACACTACCATACTCACACTACCATACTCACACTACCATACTCACGTGAATCCCAAAGACCACTTTCCTCCACGAAGCTTATCCCACCATGAAGACTTAAGCTACTTTCCTCCTCTTAAGTACAACCACTATATTAGGCAGTAAGTCCTTTTAATACTTACGTACCGTCGTGATGCAGGGTTACAGGTGTGGTTATGTTACCTGGCTACCCTAGGTGTGGTTATGTTACCTGGCTACCCTAGGTGTGGTTATGTTACCTGGCTACCCTAGGTGTGGTTATGTTACCTGGCTACCCTAGGTGTGGTTATGTTACCTGGCTACTCTAGGTGTGGTTATGTTACCTGGCTACCCTAGGTGTGGTTATGTTACCTGCACTCTGGTGTGGTTTTGTTACCTGGCTACCCTAGGTGTGGTTGTGTTGCCTGGCTACCTAGGTGTGGTTATGTTACCTGGCTCACCCTAGGGGGTGGTTATGTTACCTGGCTACTCTAGGTGTGGTTATGTTACCTGGCTCCCTAGGTGTGGTTATGTTACCTGGCTCCCTAGGTGTGGTTATGTTACCTGGCTACTCTAGGTGTGGTTATTTACCTGGCTACCCCAGGTGTGGTTATGACCTACCTTTGGGTTAAAATTTTTCCCTTTTTCAGGTGGGTTAGTTACTTTGGGGGCTTTTGGGGGATTACGCCAAAAATTTTGTTTTACTTGTAATCCCTTTGGTTTTTACCTGTTTTAAATGTTTTCCCGCTTTTTCGTTGGGGAAAATTCTTTGGGTAAATTTTTATTGTAACTGGCAACCCTGGGTGGGGTGGGGGGTTTGGGGGGTTTTTTTTGGGGTATGAAACCCCTTCTTTAATGTTGTTGAGATGTAGTGTAAAAGTTTTGTTTACTCTCCGTTTTCCTAAAAGTAAGTACGAGCATTTTTGAAAAAGGTCTGTCGCATCCTTCTGTTGATGCTGGAGAAACATATGTATATATGTATTAGAGTCGTTAAGTGAGTCCTACATTTTTATCATTTATAATCCATGAATTCAAGATGACCACACTTCCCCAGCTGGCTGGCAGAGATAACAGCTGGCTCTTGTCTATTGCGGCTAGGTTCTTGGGTACAGCAATGTGGCGTCGTGAACTGATGGAAGTCTTTCTAGACTCGCTGTGTCGGAAGTTTTGGTTTTGATAACTGTCTAATTCAGAGTTAGTTTATGGATGCCGTAACTAGTGTTAAGTCCTAGACTGGAATAACTTCCTATGCCACTCCATTTTTACGTACTGTGTGCTGTAATGTAGCGAGATTTACTCAGGGAGGCGTACCTTTTGTTGCGGTGGTCACTTTGCTAATGATGGTTTCAGGTATAAGTTTATGGTTCTGACAAGTTAGTACAGCATGACTTGTTCCCATTCTGACCCACAATCTTTTATGCAGGAATTCAGTCAATGACCTAAAAATACAAAAATTGAACAGAGTCTAATGCTTCCACTCGTCTTATTCTGCTCTACAACTACAGAATCTTTGTATTTCTCTGTAAATGAGGCAGTGTCGTGTTAACAGCCCCATTCACCATTCATCTAGTTAACAAGGTTAAAACAGTTTAATTTTTCCTAAATTTGCATCTGCAGCCATGTTGCATCCATACGATAACTGAGTCTTATTTCTTTGTCACCAGAACGTACAGAATTGTTTTGCTGTCCAACACAGGATATACAATATTTAAGTCTCTTAACAAAATAAATCAACTTTACTGAAGGTATAGATTTATTAATTCCCCCTCTAGAAATACAAAATTCTATTCCTCTACACAAAGCAATTTCATATATTCCTCTACATGAGTAGTTTCTTGTTCCTCTTACACGAGACAGCTTCATATGTTCCTCCACATTAAGTAGTTTCAAACATTCCTCTCTGTGAGGCAGTTTCATGCATTGCTACGAGGCAGCTTCATACATTCCTCTAAAAACAGCTTCATGCATTTCTACACAAGACATTGACCTTACATTCCCTCAAACGAGGTATACTTTCATACATTTCCGTTAAAAGTACAGATTATTAATTATTTTTCCTCAGAGGGTCATGAAATATCTGACTGTGTGTGAGGATAATGTTGAAATCTGGGCGTTTCAACCAGATATAATTGTATTAGTGGAGCAGCAAAAGGGTGGAAAATCGTCATTTGTAGCCATGAGGCGCACTCTTATTATTCTCACAGAAGTTTCTTGTAATACTTTGCTCGAGGTGAAGAGTATTTCCTGTTGGAAGACAAGTCTTATATGCTCTTACACTGGAAGACTGGGAAGTATTTTAATATTGTTGTTTCCCTGTCTGTAGGGGATGTAAGGCCACCTTTATCTGTCCGTCCATCTGTTCGTCTGACCTGGTATGTCATCTTCAAATGAATGTTTTTTTAAACAGAGTTTAGTATTACAAGATCTGCAAAAGACAGCAATGATGTGTGGGTTGGGGTTATATTTTTGCTATATTAAAAGGGGCTTGTTAGAGTACCATTATAAGTGAGTGTTGTACTTGTGAGAGAAGAAGCCTTAAAGTAATTTAGGGTTTTGTCTTCCCTAAGCTAATGAGTCCTAACAACATTATTGAATTGATGCCCTTTATACCTTTTTCACAAGGTGTCAGACCTTTTCAGGCTACTGGTGGGCCTTCAGAAAACAACATTTTCATAAAGACAGTGCGATCACATTCTGCAGGTTTGATTTGAGGGGATAGGAGTTCCAGGAGACAATACAGACAACATTACATGTTTTCCTAGGCTTGTGTCTTGCGTCTCGATATTTAGTTGGGAGATTTCACAGATTATTGTGAGCAATGGGATTAAGACTCTAAATTTATTGAATAAGTATATCAGTGTGTTCTTAATCCCATTCTCTCAAACCAGTCAACCTCAGACCTCAAACATTCCTAATAGAAAGTCCCAAGATGAAAAAAATATTACCTAACAATGCTTGAGACTCCTAGCATGGTGGCTTTATCAGGTTTTACTACTCGCTGTCCCTGAGTACTCGCTTAGACTAAAGCCACTAGCCATCTAAATGGTGTGAACCGGTACCATCCATAAACCTTGATAAGTGAAAGGACACAAATGCAACTAATGTGACATTTATTGTGGCATTTCGCTCTCAGGGAGCTTTCTCAAGCCGTTACAAGCGTGTGGACATAAGTGGGTTTATATACTCTCAAAGTGGTGAAATATTAGTTGCATTTTGTGTTGTGCTTTTACTTGCTGCTGTGTCGGTAATTCTGCAAATATTATTACAAACTTTATGATACATACATTGCTGAGAGGTTTGAAGCAGTCAGTGAAGCTGATCTGGGGTATTAGAAGGAAAGCAATATCAGTATTAGTGCAGTGCGATTTACATAACCCAGTAAGACAGGCAAAATGCACACTGAAAGTTTGAAGCCGATTAAAGAAATATCTCAGTTTCTGCACAGTAATAATTAATTCTCATTTTTTAATTATATTGAAAAATTGAATGGCATATAAGCAAAATAAAGAATGGTCTATCTTGTTTTAGGTTTGGAGTGTATTTCTTGTAAGTATCAGCCGATTCGAAGAATTCCATTTTTAGTTATCGCACGAGAAAATTACCACGCAGTTAAAAATCAGCATTTGGTAATCAGTATCCACACAGTCCAGTGACAATCGAACCTTCCTTTAAGTAGGATAATTGCATCTTGAAACCTTCAAAGAGCCAAAGGAGCTACAACTTAACTCAAATAAATTTAAGAGCTATAGATCATCCTTCCAAGAGGTCAAAACCCGCAGATCAAAATCTTCAAGAGACCCAGGGAACAGCTATATATGACGTTCTCAGCGCCTTTAAGGCCAGGAGGCTGAATCTGAGTCAAACACCAAATTATTTAAGATCGCTAAGAACATAAGAAGCTGCAGCAGGATGTTGGCCCTTGAGGCAGGTCAATCTCTACCGGCTTCAAGCCAATGACCCAACTAGTCAGGTCAGGTCACATTCATAAGGAAGGAGCACATCAAACCTGGTAAGCACAAGCTAGTCAGATTAACTCACCATCCATGCCACTCATGTCTTTATCTGCCTTTATTTTAAAACTCCCACAACATTTTAGCTATGGTACTCGGGAGTTGTTCCATATCTAACTCTGTTACCAGTGATGGTCAGAATTTATTCTTCCTTTATAGCAACTCAAGATGTCCTTCAATAACTGTAGAACACCGTCCACTCTCGTGTTCCCTACTAAGAAGATTAAGGATTCTTACTGGAGTTAGCAGATTGCCAAATTATGAAATTTTTATTAAGAAATGGTTTACCATTACCACGCTATATCCTAAAGGAAATCTGAACGGCTTCAAGCTTAACTACTTGGTGCATCTTAATTAAACAAAGTCTTTATATGATTTAGTTATGAATAGAATAAACTTGTTAATTTATTAGCATGAGTTAAACAATTAAAGTTTATTAGTTTTTGAACAATAACTGGAGAATGCTTGTTCAGTCAGTTTCAAACTTCAAGCTTCATGCCACAACTGAGCCTTATAATCCTCATTCTAACCAATTTATTAACCAAACTGAGAAACTGGTTTCCATTACAACAGAATGCATCTACTGATCTAACCTTTCAACTTTCAGTGCTGGTGCATCATACCCGTGAGAAAAGGGTTCAAATCAGTTCTGCAATTTTGCCTTGAAGAAACTGAAAGTCAGGGAAAATTGGTTTCCCATATCATAACTGTGAATGCCTTTACCGTAGTCAGGTTTTCAAGCATTGAACACTGATTTAATACGAAGACGGAGGTTTAAATTGTTGCTTTGCGTGCAGGTGCTAACACGACGCTCACTTCAGCTGTGGACGGATCATGTGTAAGCCCCTTGGGAGACCTAGTGCCAATTTATTTAAAAGCATAAAAAACAATTTGTTTTCTTATGAACACAGAGTTTGAATTAGAATCTAACTTTTAAAACAGTGATGAAAAATAAGAAGCTTTGTGCCCAACTAAGGTATTACATCTTACGAGGCAGCCGATCCTCGTACAGTGACTAGCTTTGTTTTGGTGACTGGTAGTGACTGGTGCAGTGACTGGTGTGATGACTGGTGCAGTGACAGTTTGAAGTGTTGGGTGCGCCAGTGACTGGTGCAGTGTTAGTGTGTTATTCAGTGTAGTGACTGGTGAAGTGATTGGTGAAGTGACCGGTGTATTGACTGGTGGTGAAATTTATTTAGATTTGCAGTGACTGGTGCAGTGACTTCAGTGTTCTTAATGTTGTTTGGTGACTAGTGTAGTGACTGGTGTGACTGGTGTGTAGTGGCGGTTATGATGACTTGTGCAGTGACTGGTGTATCTATTGGCTAGTTGCAGTAGGCTGGTACAGTGACTGGAATTATGGTGACTGAGGTATGTGACTGGTGTATTGTTCGGTGCAGTGACTGGTGCAGTGACTGGTGCAGTGACTGGTGCAGTGACTAATTGCAGTGACTGGGTGCGGTGACTGGTGTAGTAAACGGTGCAGTGACTGGTGTAGTGACTGGTGCAGTGACTGAGTACAGTGACTGGTGCGGTATTTCGGTGTGAGTGACTGGTGCAGTGACTGGTGTAGTGACTGGTGCGGTGACTGGTGCCATTGACTGGTGCAGTGACTGATGCGGTGAGCTGGTGTAGTGACTGGTGTAGTGACTGGTGCAGTGACTGGTGCAGTGACTGGTGTAGTGACTTGTGTATTGACTGGTGCGGCTGGGTGTAGGGACTGGTGCAGTGACTGGTGCAGTGACTGGAGTAGTGACTGGTGTAGTGACTGGAGTGTGTGGTGCAGTGAGCTGGTGCAGTGACTGGGTACGGTGACTGGTGTAGTGACTGGTACAGTGACTGTGTATTGACTGGTGCATTAGCTGGTGCAGTGACTGGTGTAGTGACTGGTGCAGTGACTGTTGCAGTGACTGGTGTATTGACTGGTGACTGGTGTAGTGACTGGTGTAGTGACTGGTGTAGTGACTGGTGCAGTGACTGGTGCAGTGACAGGTATAGTCAGCTGGTGCAGTGACTGGTGCAGTGACTGGTGCAGTGACTGGGTAGTGACTGGTGCACAGTGGCTCAGTGCAGTGTTAGATTAGTATTTGAATTGTAGTGACTGGTGCAGTGACTGGTGCAGTGACAGTGCTGGTGACTTGTAGTGACTGGTGCAGTGACTGGTGTAGGGACTAGTGCATTTGACTAATTGCAGTATTCGGTGTCAAACTGAATTAATGAAAACTGGTGCAGTGACTGAATTTTAGTGACTGGTGCAGTGACTGTTGGAGTGACTGGTGTAGTGACTGCTATGGTGACTGGTGCCAGTATTGGTGAAGTGACTGGTGCAGTGACTGGTGTAGTGACTGAGTGTGAGTAGCTGGTGCAGCGGCTATTGTAGTGACTTAGTGCAGTGACTGGTGTAGTAATGGTATAGTGACTGGTGTATTGTGGTGCAGTGGTGGTGTAGTGTTTGGTGCGGTGACATGCAGTGACTGGTGTAGTGATGGTGTAGTGAGCTGGTGCGGTGACAATTGAAAGCAGTGACTGGTGTGGTGACTGATGCGGTGACTGGTGTGACTGGTGTAGTGACTGGTGTGGTGACTGGTGCGTGTTAGGTATAGTGACTGGTGTGGTGACTGGTGATGACTGGTGTAGTGACTGGTGTAGTATTAGTGCAGTGACTGGTGTAGTGACTAGTTGATGACTGGTGTATTGACTAGTTACAGTATTGGTGCAGTGACTTGTGCCAGTGACTGATTGTCATTTGGCAGATGTAGTGACTGGTGTAGTGACTGGTGCATTGACTGGTGTAATTGGTATGTGGCCTTAATGACCCTCGACAGTGACTGGTGGTATACGAGTGACATGTAGCCTTAATGACCCTCGTGTATTAACCTTCTTGCAGTGACTGGTGCTTGGTGACTGATTATGGTGACTGGGTATAGTGACTGGTGTAGTGAGCTGAGTGCAGTGACTGGTTAAGTGACTGGTGTAGTGACTGGTGCAGTGACTGGTGCAGGACAGTGTAGTGACTGGTGTAGTGACTGGTGTAGTGGCTGGTGTAATTATTTATGTACATGTAATGACCCTCGTGCATATAGTACCTTCTTGCGTTGATTGTAATGACTGGTGTAGCGTGACGGTACGACTGGTGCGTGACTGGTGTAGTGACTGGTGCAGTATTTGGTGCAGTGAGCTGGTGTAGTGGCTGGTGTAGTGACTGATTATAGTGACTGGTGGTGACTGGTGTATTGACTTGGTACAGTGACTGGTGCAGTGATAGTGTAGTGACGCTGGTACGGTGACTGGTGCAGTGACTGGTGTAGTGACTGGTGTAGTGACTGGTACAGTGACTGGTTACGTGTTTGGTGTGGTATTTGTTTGACTGGTGCAGTGACTGTTGTAGTGACTGGTGCGGTATTGGTGCGGTGACTGGTGCGGTGACTGGTGTGGTGACTGGTGTGATGAGCCGTTGAGCTGGTGTAATTGTTATATGCAGCCTTAATGACCCTCAGTGGCAGTGACTGGTGGTTGTGGGTGACATGCAGTGTTAATGACCTCGTGGTGACTGATGGTGTACGGTGACGTGCAGTGTTAATGACCTCGTGTATGGTGACTGTTATTTTTAGGTGACATGCAGTCTTGTGCTTCCTCGTGTAGTGACTGGTGGTGTACAGGTTGCATGCAGCCTTAAAGTGACCCCTCATTATGATGGCTGGTGGTGTACAGGTAACATGCAGCCTTAATGACCCTCGATGTAGTGACATTTGGTAATACGGTGACATGCAATAATGACCTCTTAGTGACTGAGTGTTAGTACAGGTGATATGCAGTGTAGTCTTCATTAGGTGACCTGTGGTGTACAGGCCAACATAATTACCTTTGTATTCCTGAATGCAGACGAAGAGATACCCTTGATAATATAACTTGGAAAATCCTAGAGAGGATTAGTACCAAACTTACTGAAAATCCTCCCTATGAAAGCAAAAGACTCAGCAGAAGGTAAACATTCCCCAATGCAAGCAGAGTGCAAAGTATACTGAGAGACAACACAATAAGTATCCCAGGGTCCAGACTATTAACTGCCTTCCAGAATACATGGGGGATTACCAATGAGCCCTGGTTGTCTTCAAGGCGCTTTGGATGAGCACCTAAAGTCAGTACCTGACCAGCTGGTTCGTACGTCAGTTTGCGTGCGACCAGCGGTAACAGCCTGGTTGATCAGACCATGATCCACCACGAGGTCTGGTCTCAGACCGATCCCCGGGGGGTTGCCCCGAAACCCTCTCTAGGTATCTCAGGTGTATTCTTTGATTTTCCACCTCTTTTTACATTTAATAAAACTGGATGTTAATGTGTGACGTATCAGTATTATGGTTAATGTGGTACAAAAGCTAGCAATGTTCCCTGCCATGTACCGTCATACAGTTTAGAACTTAAAATAATACAGAACTAAATAACCAAAAAAAATTTTCCCAAAACCGTGACTGGAACAATACACACAACCCCCCATATAGAAGAGGGCTTACGACGACGTTTCGGTCCGACGGAACCCTTTACAGTACCTTCAAAAGTTTGTTCCCGTAGAGCTGGAGTTACTGTTGCGGGGAAATTCCCTATTACAGGATGGCTTATCCCATAAAAAGGAGAAATAAAATTTGATATTGGGTTTTTAAATTTTCTCTTTTTTGGTAGGACACTGTGTGTGGGTGAACTCTTTTCAAAACTCTAAGGAGGCTTTTTGATCTAGTTTTTGGGAAAAAAAGGTTTCCTCTGTACATAGTTGGTTTACTAGGTTTAAAAACCTGTCGACTACACTATGGTCACGAAGACTAAAACATGTCACTTTTTACACCACGACTCAAGGTTAGTTAACACCTTGGGTGGTAAAAAAATAATTTAGTTTTTAAAAAAACTGAGATATACACACTTTTCAGTATAATATACACTGAGATTGCCACCCTCAGTTTTTACATGAGATAAACACAACTCTCATTTAAAATACACTGAGAACCCCATACTGCTCAGTATATATACACTGATAGATTTAAACCTCGCAAACTTGCCAGGGGGTTTTTAAATTAAACCAACAAAGTAATAATTACACGGGGGCGTTTCCCCCGGAGACTCTCTCCGGGGAAAAACCCGGTAAAAAAAAGCTTGAGGGGGCTCCACTTATGGGCTCGTTTTCCCTGTTCTTGCTCTTGCCTGTTGTTGGTTTTTTTTGCTGTTGTTGCTATTTGATTCTTTTTTTGTGTATTTGTTTCTCTCGCTTGACTTTTCCAAAAGCAGCAATTATTTTTTTGCTTTTAAATTTTTCTGTTATTTTTATGTTTTGTGTAATATCCTTCCCTCCATATTTTTTTTATATTGTTGCTGCTCTATTTTTTTTCCCTGTTTCAGTTTATCCCCGGGGTATCTCGGGCGACTAAAAAATATTCGGACACCACTAAACTATAGGTATCCCCCATCAGGGAAAACCTGGTAATACAGGGGTCGAGAACTTTATTGGTGCCCGAGTTGACGGAGGTCGGGGCCTGGGTGAGAACGGTTAAACTCCTGTTAGTTATTAAGTTAGGGGAAACATTCAGGAATCGGCTATAATTTGACTTTTCAAAGAGGGTTTTGCACCCCTTCACTTCCCTTCCCGCAAAACTGATTACTTCCCCGACACATTTACCCCTTCCCAGAATAATAATAAAAAAAAATAAAAAAAAAAAAAAAAAATAATATTAATAATTATAATAAAATAATATTAAAATAATATATATAAAAAATAATATTAATATTATTATTATTTTTATTATTTTATTAATTTTTATTTTTATTATTTTTATTTTTATTATTACTAATTTTTATTATTATTATTATTATAACAATTAATATGATAAGAATATGGGTTTACTCAGTAAGATTTCACTAAAAAATCAAGTCATAAATTTTAAAAAAAAATAAAAATGTATTCGCCTTTTATGCCTTTTTATACTTCTTTTTTATATGCTCTTGTGCATACTCCTCCTGTGTACTTATTTTGTGTATGTTTTGTATGTCAACTCCTCTTATGCTCCTGCGTTCTCCTTTTTGTTCTCTTTTGAATGGTTCTCAGTGGATATCTTTGACTAAAAACTTTTTGATTGACGGCGATTTGTTCCCCCCTCAAGTATTTGGGCAAGTTTAAATCAAATATGTTGTCAAGTATTACTCAAGTGTGTTGTCAAGTATTACTCAAGTATGTTTTTCAAGTATTACTCAAGTATGTTGTCAAGTATTACTCAAGTATGTGGTCAAGTATTACTCAAGTATGTTGTCAAGTATTACTCAAGTATGTTGTCAAGTATTACTCAAGTATGTGGGCAGTATTATCATATGTTGTCAAGTATTATAAGTGGTTGTCAAGTATTACTCAAGTATGTTGTCAAGTATTACTCAAGTATGTTGTCAAGTATTACTCAAGTATGTTGTCAAGTATTATAAGTGTGTTTCAAGATTACTCAAGTGTGTGTCAAGTATTACTCAAGTATGTGGTCAAGTATTACTCATAGTATGTTGTCAAGTATTATAAGTATGTTGTCAAGTATTACTCAAGTATGTTGTCAAGTATTACTCAAGTGTGTTTGGGCAAGTATTACTCAAGTATGTTGTCAAGTATTACTCAAGTATGTTGTCAAGTATTACTTAAGTGTGTTGTCAAGTATTATTAAGTATGTTGTCAAGTATTACTCAAGTATGTTGTCAAGTATTACTCAAGTGTGTTGTCAGTATTACTCGTTTTTGTCAAGTATTACTCAAGTGTGTTGTAAACTATTACTCAAGTATGTGGTAAGTATTACTCAAGTATGTTGTCAAGTATTACTCAAGTGTGTTGTCAAGTATTACTCAAGTGTGTTGTCAAGTATTATTAAGTGTGTTGTCAAGTATTACTCAAGTGTGTTGTCAAGTATTACTCAAGTGTGTTGTCAAGTATTACTCAAGTGTGTTGTCAAGTATTACTCAAGTGTGTTGTCAAGTATTATTAAGTGTGTTGTCAAGTATTACTTAAGTGTGTTGTCAAGTATTACTCAAGTGTGTGGTCAAGTATTATCAAGTGTGTTGTCAAGTATTACTCAAGTGTGTTGTCAAGTATTACTCAAGTGTGTTGTCAAGTATTACTCAAGTGTGTTGTCAAGTATTACTCAAGTGTGTTGTCAAGTATTATTAAGTGTGTTGTCAAGTATTACTCAAGTGTGTTGTCAAGTATTATTAAGTGTGTTGTCAAGTATTACTCAAGTGTGTTGTCAAGTATTATTAAGTGTGTTGTCAAGTATTCTCAAGTGTGTTGTCAAGTATTACTTAAGTGTGTTGTCAAGTATTACTAAGTGTGTTGTCAAGTATTACTCAAGTGTGTTGTCAAGTATTACTAGTGTGTTGTCAAGTATTACTCAAGTGTGTTGTCAAGTATTACTCAAGTGTGTTGTCAAGTATTATTAATGTGTTGTCAAGTATTACTAAGTGTGTTGTCAAGTATTATTAAGTGTGTTGTCAAGTATTACTCAAGTGTGTTGTCAAGTATTAAAAGTGTTGTCAAGTATTACTCAAGTGTGTTGTCAAGTATTATTAAGTGTGTTGTCAAGTATTACTCAAGTGTGTTGTCAGTATTACTCAAGTGTGTTGTCAAGTATTATTAAGTGTGTTGTCAAATATTACTATGTGTTGTCAAGTATTACTAAGTGTGTTGTCAAGTATTACTCAAGTGTGTTGTCAAGTATTACTCAAGTGTGTTGTCAAGTATTACTCATGTGTGTTGTCAAGTATTATTAGGTGTGTTGTCAAGTATTACTCAAGTGTGTGGTCAAGTATTATTAAGTGTGTTGTCAAGTATTACTCAAGTGTGTTGTCAAGTATTATTAAGTGTGTTGTCAAGTATTACTCAAGTGTGTTGTCAAGTATTACTTAAGTGTGTTGTCAAGTATTACTTAAGTGTGTTGTCAAGTATTACTTAAGTGTGTTGTCAAGTATTATTAAGTGTGTTGTCAAGTATTACTCAAGTGTGTTGCAAGTATTATTAAGTGTGTTGTCAAGTATTACTCAAGTGTGTTGTCAAGTATTACTCAAGTGTGTTGTCAAGTATTACTCAAGTGTGTTGTCAAGTATTACTCAAGTGTGTTGTCAAGTATTACTCAAGTGTGTTGTCAAGTATTACTCAAGTGTGTTGTCAAGTATTACTCAAGTGTGTTGTCAAGTATTGACGTGCTTGACCAGGTGTGGGTTCCAAACTGGTACTGCATACTCCAACATGGGCTTGACGTACGGTGTACAGAGTCTTGAACGATTTCTTACTGAGGTATCGGAACGCTATTCTCAGGTTTGCCAGGCGCCCATATGCTGCAGCAGTTATCTGGTTGATGTGCGCCTCAGATGTGCTTGGTATTATCCCCAAGATATTTTCCTGAGTGAGTTTTGCAGTCTTTAGCCACCTAGACTGCGGTCTTCTTTGCTCTTCCCCGATCTTCGTGACTTTGCATTTGGCGGGGTTAAATTCAAGGAGCCAGTTGCTGGACCTGGCTTGTAGCCTGTCCAGGTCTCTTTGTAGTCCTGCCTGATCCTCATCCGAATTCATTATCCTCATTAACTTCACATCATCTGCAAACGGACACTTCTGAGTCTATCCCTTCCGTTATGTCATTCACATATACCAAAAACAGCGCAGGTCCTGGGACTGATCTCTGTGGAACCCCACTCGTCACAGGTGCCCACTCTGACATCTCGTCACGTACCATGACTCGTTGTTGCCTCCCTCTCAGATATTCTCTGATCCATTGGTGTGCCTTTCCTATTACGTGTGCCTGATCCTCTAGTTTTTGCATTAACCTCTTGTGAGGAACTGTGTCGAAGGCCTTCATGCAGTCCAAGAAAATGCAGTCTATCCACCCCTCTCTTTTGTGTCTTACTTCCGTTACCTTGTCATAAAACTTCAGAAGGTTTGTGACACAGGATTTTCCATCCCTGAAACCGTGCTGGTTGTCGTTTATAAGCTTGTGTCTTTCTAGGTGCTCCACCACTCTCCTCCTGATGATTTTCTCCATGACTTTGCATACTATACAAGTCAGTGACACAGGTCTGTAGTTTAATGCCTCGTGTCTGTCTTCTTTCTTAAAAATTGGGATTACATTTGCCATCTTCCATACCTCAGTAAGTTGCCCAGTTTCAATGGAAGTGCTGAAGATTTTGTTAGTGGCACACACAGCATCTCTGCTCCTCTCTAAGGACCCTCGGAGATGTCTGGACCCACTGCCTTTGAGGTATCAAGTTCACATAGCAGCTTCTTCACCTCCTCCTCCTCGGTTGTGTGTATTTCATCCAGCACTTGTTGGTGTATCCCTTGTTGGTGTACCTCCCTATTCTGACTTCCTGAAGTCCTTCCTGTCTCCACTGTAAATACTTCTTTAAATCTCATGTTTAGCTCCTCCCTACTTCTTGGTCGTTTCTTGTGAACTCTCCACCTTCCTTCCTCTGCCTGATTACCTGGTCCTTAACTCTTGTTTTCCTCCTGATGTTGCTATGCAGCAGTTTTGTGTCAGACTTTACTTTTGATGCTATGTCATTTTCGAATTGTCGCTGAGCCTCCCGTCTTATCTGTGCATATTCGTGTCTGGCTCTCAGTTAATCTCTTTATTTTCCTGGGTCCTTTGTCTTCTATACTTTTTCCAATCTCTTGTGCACTTAGTTTTGACTCCTACATTTTTCGGTGAACCAAGGACTCGTTCTGGTCTTCTCATTATTTTGTTTCCCTTAGGAACAAACCTCTCTTCTGCCTCCTTGCATTTTGTTGTCACATAATCCATCATTTATTTTACTGGTTTTCCTGCCAATTATCTTTACCAATTAACGTCTTGCAGAAAGTTCCTCATGCCTGTGGAGTCCCCTCTTTTGTTGTTTGGCTTCTCCCATCCTATACCTGCTACCCTCTCCACTTGTAGTTCAACTATGTATTCATAGCACAGAACTATATGATCACTAGTTCCAAGGAGCCTTTCGTATGTGATATCCTCGATGTCCGAAGGACTCAAGATGAATACTAGGTCCAGTCTTGCTGGATCATCCTCACCTCTTTCTCTGGTAGTGTATCTAAAATGTTGATACATGAGATTTTCCAGTATCACATCCATCATCTTGGCTCTCCATGTTTCGGGACCCCCCATGGGGCTCCAGGTTTTCCCAGTCAATCTCCTTGTGATTGAAATCACCCATAACTAGTAACTTTGCTCTACCCATGGGAGCTCTTCTGACCAAATCGGCCAGTGTGTCTACCATTGCTCTGTTGCCCTCTTCATATTCTTCTCTTGGCCTCCTGCAGTTCTGTGGCAGGTTGTACATCACTGCAATTACCACCTTATGACCCCCAGACTGGATTGTTCCTACTATGTAGTCCCTTTCGCCCATTCCATCCATTCTTTCCATTTCCTCAAATCCCCACCGGTTTTTAATGAGCAGTAAAACTCCTCCTTCCCCTCTGCTACCTCTATCTTTCCCCAGGATTTGATATCTGGGTGGAAAGATTGCATCTGTTGTTATCGTGGTGAGTTTCGTTTCTGCGAGTGCTATTATGTCTGGGGATGTCACCTTGATTCTTTCATGCCACTCCTCACATTTATTTGTATTCCGTCTGCATTTGTATACCAAACCTTCATCTTCTTTTCTAAAACTGTGGTCTGGGGGTATATTGTGGTTGGGGAACTATGAGTGGTTGCTGTGAAGGTGGAGTTTATAATGAGGTGGGTGGGGGCATTGGGTATGGTATGAGTGTTTTGGGTTAGAATGTTTGTTTGCATTGGAGTTGTCCTTGATGGGGAGCTTCTGTAGGTGGTTGTGAGGGAGGTAGTATTTGATCTTCCTCCTGAGTCTGAGTTCTCCTGTCCATCTCCATCTTTGCCTCTCTTTTCTCCTTTCATCTTTGTACCCTCTCTTTCAGTTTCTGCCTTTCTTCTTGTGTTCTGTCATGGTCGAGATACACCCTTCAGTATGCCGACATGTCCCTTAGTCGTGCTTTCTCCTGCAGCATCCTGTTTCAATCTGATTCTGCCTTGAAAATCACTTTGACTGGCCGGTTTCTTCCTCTTGCAAACCCCCCTATTCTCAGAAAATTTGCCAGCTGGGTCATGTCGTCTTCTCCTATTGCTTTCATGATGCTTTCAATTGCTTTTTTCTCCCCTTGTCTTCTTGCTGATCTCTCCCTTTCATTCTCCCACTGCATATCCCTATATATCCCCTGATTCGATTTAGTTGCCTCCATTGCAGCTTTCCTTTCTTCAATCTCTTTACTCTCTGTTTCATTTTCTTCAGTCCCCTCGATTGTTCCTGATGTGATCCACTTTTTTTCTTGGGCTCCACAATGATCTAATAGGGACTCTGCATACAGTTTCCCTCCTTCGTTCCCTACAGTCCCCTCATTTGTGACTGAGGTAGCAGTTTCTGATGTCATGCCAATATTGCTCTTTAGTTCTTTAGGCTGTTTCAGATTTTTCAGTTCCTCTTCTAATCTCTGTATCTTAGCCTCTGCTGCTGTGACTTGCATCTCTCACTTCCTGCTCTCTGCAGCTATCCTCTCCTCCATTTTCATGCTAAGCTCTTCTAGCTTCCTTCCCCACTCATGTTCCCTTTTCATGAGCTCTGCTACCCAATCTTCCTTCCCAGACTCATCCTCCAGTCCCCTGGTTTTCCGTCCTGCTCTTTGGCAACCTATTATTTTTTTGGTTGCCACAGAATGAAAAACTTATGTATTTCTATGTGGTTGTTTGTGATGTGTTTGTCTGAGTGTGTGTGTGGGGGGCGGAGGGAGGGAGAGGAGGAAGCTGGAGACAGTGGCAAAATGAGAGAGAGGATGGGAGGGGGAAGAGGAGGCAATATGGGTAAAGAGATGACAAGGGAGAAGCAAAGGGGGAGAGAGAATGGGAGAGGGAGTGGAGGAAAGAGGAAGAGGAGGGGGAGAAGAAGGAGGAGGGTGAGAGAGAGAGAGAGGGGGGTATCAGGGGAGGCTGTGATTGAGAGGTGGGGGAGGGTGCAGGGGAGAGAGTGTGTGTGGGTCTATATATGTGTGGGAATGTGTGTGGTCTATACGTGGGTGTGAACGTGTGTGTGTGGAACTATATGAGTGTGGGTTTATTAAGTGTGTGAAAAGTAGTGGGTGAGATTGTGTGTTATGGTGTATGAGTGTGTATGTGGAGTTTGTGTGTGACACGTGGTCTACAGTGCTCCTATACCTGACCTGACCCACAACCACCTACTGGTTTATGTCTTCTATGTTTTTTCTTCTTCACCTGTCTGCTCGCCCTGTTCTGCTATAAATTACCAATTGCTATTCGTTATTGAGTACTTGATAACCTATTCTTTATCGTACTAGGAGAGTTGGACCGTTCACAAACAGCTGGGCGGTTAATTGTAACTCACACTCGACTCCCCGAAAACCACACATAGGTGAGATACTTGCGATGCAGCCTGTAGCAGCCTGTAGCAGCCTGTAGCAGCCTGTAGATTGTCCAACTCGTTGTGATGTTCTGGCGTATATCCACCTCCGTTTCTTGTCGATGGAAAAATAAGCACAAACAGTATAATGTGATCCTTTATTGACAACGTTTCGCCCACACAGTGGACTTTATCAAGTCACAATCAGATCTACCTGGGTGAAAAGTACGTGAGTATTTATTGGATGGAGTCAAGTGAAGAATACTGGGTAGTTTGGATCTCATGAGGACCTGCACGGGACTGGCGGGTGCGTATATAGTTATGTGGGATAACGATGAAGAAGTTTCTTGGCAAGGTTCAGCTTATAGAAGCCTTTGTTTTGGTTGAAGTTGTTGGATATACAGATAAGTGATGACTCCAGGATTATGCGGTATTGAGTGTTGTCTTCTCTGGCGATAAGTCTTGCGTTTCTGTAGTTGATTAAATGGTTGTGTTAATTTCGGTGTTGAACGCAGGCATTCCTTAAATCGTCCGATCTGCCTGCGTACTGGTGTTCTGAAATACGTGTTTGGAGGTCTCTGGATGTTTCGCCCACGTATAATTTGCTGCAGTCATTACAAAGGATTATGTATACCCCAGTAGAGGATTGAAGCTTGTCCTGTCTGTTACTGGTAATGGTCTTGGTGGTGGTGGATGTGGAGGTAGATACTTGGAATAAAGTATTGGAAAAGATGTTAGAAACGTGTTTGGCAATGGAATTGGTGGGGAGGACTATGTATCTCCACTCGGCAGTGCCTTCTTTTGGTGTGTTAAAGATGATATATGCCCGGCGTCTACAATCTCTAATAAAGTGATGAGGATAGTGAAGTCTAGAAAATACTTGTTCGATATATAATATAACATATTCACTGCACTTCTTTCACTGGTCACATATTTATTTCACTATATTATCTTTCTTGGGTGACACGTGTGACAACGTCACCTGCACCACACTAGGCCCGCCTTCTCTGACTTGTACTCACCTATTTGTACTCACGTATTTGTGGTTGCAGGGGTCGATTCATAGCTCCTGGCCCTGCCTCTTCACTGATTGCTACTAGGTCCTCTCTCTCCCTGCTCCATGAGCTTTATCAAACCTCGTCTTAAAACTATGTATGGTTCCTGCCTCCACTACGTCACTTTCTAGGCTATTCCACTTCCTGACAACTCTATGACTGAAGAAATACTTCCTAACATCCCTTTGACTCATCTGAGTCTTCAACTTCCAATTGTGACCCATTGTTTCTGTGTCCTCTCTCTGGATCATCTTGTCTCTGTCCACCTTATCTATTCCTCGCAGTATTTTATATTTCGTTATCATGTCTCCCCTAACCCTCCTGTCCTCTAGTGTCGTCAGGCCGATTTTCCTTAACCTTTCTTCGTAGGACAATCCCCTTAGCTCTGCGACTAGTCTTGTTGCAAACCTTTGCACTTTCTCTAATTTCTTGACGTGCTTGACCAGGTGTGGGTTCCAAACTGGTGCTGCATACTCCAGTATGGGCCTGACGTATATGGTGTACAGAGTCTTGAACGATTCCTTAGTGAGGTATTGGAACGCTATTCTTAGGTTTGCCAGCCGCCCGTATGCTGCAGCAGTTATCTGATTGATGTGTGCCTTAGGAGATGTGCTCGATTATACTCACCCAAGATCTGTTTCCTTGAGTGAGGTTTGCAGTCTTTGTGGTCTTCTTTGCCCTTGTGTGTGTGTGTGTGTGTGTGTGTGTGTGTGTGTGTGTGGTGCTCGCGTGCGTGCGTGCGTGCGTGCGTGCGTGGTTGTAGGTGGGTGGAAGACTGATGTAGCTTTAATGAGAAACATTCTTCTCCACCTGACTGGCATCTCCAGACACGGGGAAAAGACACACGATGCAGAACAAGTTTTCAAGGAGAGACAACGTTCCGCTCTCTATAAGAGCTTTATCAAGTCGCAACAAAACTCTTCACAGAGCGAAACGTTGTCCCAATAAAAGCTCGTTCTGCAACCTGTGTCTACTTTACTAGTATCGTCGGCACTATGCTATTTTGATCCATCTGCAGACATTGAAATATAACTGCCAGTGTTGGTATATTTGTATGTTCCAGATATATTTCAATGTCTGCAGGTACATCTCAGTGTTGTGTCTCATCATTAAAATATACCAGTTAAAATCCTGTCTCGTCCCATGGTCCCATGAAGTCCACTTTAAAAAGAGTCAAGGCTCAGAGAAAATTCTTTCCCAGGTTTACAGGTGATTCTTAATCCTCCCCTGTAATCACCTGCCCATATCCTAATGCTCGCCTGCCATTTGTCTAAAGACAGTTTTGGTTAATGAAAAATAATCCTTTCTTTTCTTTTAAATAATTGTATAGGGATATTATTTTGCATTTAGAAGCATCCGGTGACTTTCCTACGGTGGTAGCGCCTCCGGCTCACAACCGAAGGACCTAGGATAGATCGAAGGACGTGTGTAGGCGTAGGAGTAGTTTAAAAAGACACGTGACCAAACACTAGGACATATTAGACAGCGTTTCGGTCCTGGGACTTTGATCAACGTCCTAATATATATGTCCTAGTGTTTGGTTACGAGTCTTTATAAACGAATTTGTAGGTATTAATTAACAAAGTTTATACCATGCATAATAATGTTTCTTTACATCAGTTAACCTTCTTCACCTAGCAGTATATGGGTACAAAGGTGTTATACGACTCTTGTGTTTGGCACTTTATGGGGTAGTAGTATATTTTACACAGAACAATAGGTTTTCAATTGAACTGAGGTTAGATGACTGCTCTTAACCAGTAAATTCAATGAAGTTAAAAAAAAAGGCAAAATTACCTCGAATTATTAGTAAATAAACGCCTAAACATTGTGTGGTAGACCAGTAGTTTAAACATTTAAAAGCATCTTCCTTGTTCGTTCTTAATTATTGATAATAAATAAATGAGATTCGATAAAAGTTAGAGCGTGAAAGATTTCATATAAGCAAACACATCCATGCAGTCAAAATCTTGAGTCTATGTACTCACGTAGACTATCAGTATCATGTACTTGTATTCATATCAAAATTAATACCGTATACTTGTATTCATGTCTACATCAACACTGTGTTCTCGTACTCACGTCAACGTTGATGTATGGGAGAGGATAGACCCGGATGGGCGGTTTCCTCCTGGGGATGTACTCGTAGAACTGGTTGACGTCTCGGTACCACTTGACCGAGTAGAGGGGGTCAGGGCGGTCGGTGCTGTGGTGATATTTACACTCTAACTCTGACAGTGGACCCCGACACGACCACTGGTGGCACCTGTACTCCCGACACCCGCAGACTCCAACCTAGGGAGGAGGGCGAGGACAAAAGTCAGAGAGGAAGAGTACATGGGAGAGAGAGTAGGTATTCCGGCACTGGTAGTACTTCTTGCCCAGACTCAGGCAAACTATAGACTGGAGAAGAGACGAGTAGGAAGGTCAGAGCAGAAAAGAGGTACAGAAGAGATTTTATTTAGATTTTGCTTCGTAGAGTAAGGAAGGAGGATAAAGCAGTGGTTGACCTTATTAATTTTGTTGTTGCTGCTTGCTGCTACTGCTGCTGCTACTACTATTCCTGCTGCTGCTGCCTACTACTATTCGCTGCTGCTGCTACTACTATTCCTGCTGCTGCTGCTGATGTTGCTGCTGCTGCTGTTACTACTAATACTAACTACGGCTGTCACTACCACCCACGGCAGTGCCACGGAGTACGGGGTGATTAAAAGGAGCTAAAGCTCTCGTAGACTCAAAAAGGTTTTCATTTTATTTAAATAAAATCAATCAATGTATAATTATCGTGGTATAATACAACCCAATGACCAGTGCAACATGACAGCTTCAGAAACTTCACATACATCCTGATTAAAAATACTCCTTCCTCCGGGCAAATATTTTTGTTAGTGGGTTTGGGTGTGAGAAGGACTTGCCAAATATGGCCCAATAGGCCTGCTGCAGTGTTCCTCCTTTCTTTTGTTCTTATATTAAATGATTTCCTTTATTTTCTTCAGCATCTTGTAATTGTTAACCCCCGCTACTGACATCCTGGCAACCCCCCACATCAAGATTGAAATCCCGGCTTTATCCTCTTCCCCAAATTTAAATCATGGCTTTAGGCGCCCTTTAAATTCTAGCTTTAGCCTTCCTCCCCCCTTGAAATCTTGGGTTTAGCACCCCCCTCCCAATGAAATCTATTCAGCCCCAGCCCCCATTTAAATCCCGGCAGCCTCCTCCCCTGAAATCCCGGCTTTAGTCACCTATCCCATTGAAAACTTGGGTTTAGTCCCTCTCCCATTGAAATCCTTGCTTTAGCCCCTCTCCCCCGAAATCTTAGTTTTAGCCCTCCCCCCTGAAATCTTGGCTTTAGCCCCCCCCCCATTGAAACCTGGTTTTGCCCCCTCCCCATTGAAATCTTGCTTTCCCCTCCCCTTTTTATCTTTGGGTTTATCCCCTCCCATTGAAATCTTGGCTTTAGTCCCCCCCCCTGAAATCCCAGTTTTAGCCCCCCCCCATTGAAATCGGGTTTTCCCCCTCCCACTAAGTCATGATTTTTAAACCCCCCTCCATTGAAATATGGTTTTAAACCCCCCCTCATCGATTTCCGGCTTTAACCCCATTGAAATCTTGGCTTTAGCCCCCCCTCCCCTTTTTTGGGTTTAGCCCCCCCTCCCACTGAAATCTTGGCTTTAGCCCCCCCTCCACTGAAATCTTTTTAAAACCCCTCCCCCATTAAAATCCTGACTTTGCTCCCCCCCCCCATTAAATTGGCCTTAGCCCCCCTTTCCCTCTTTTCCTGGCTGGCCCCCTTTACTGCTGTTGCTGGTTTTTTCAAAATCCATGGAATTACTAGGAAAAAAAACTCCATTTGTTTAAATGAAGTATAATGATGATTTCCTGTGACTGTAAATAATTTTTAGTAGAAATAACATTAAACAGACAAAATTTTCATAAAGTTCACGAC